>DWQW01006928.1:0-15645 GCA_018249695.1 Heliconius erato demophoon | reverse complement strand
CCAGGTTCCTTCAGCCTGCTCTAATATGTGCGAGATACAGCTTGAAGCTAAGAATATATACATTGTTATTGAAAACATTATCAAAAGCACAAATGACGTTAATATTGTGTGATATAATAATTATAATGATGATTAAAAGTGCATCGATATATAAAATAATCGTGCAAAATAATTATCATTTATGAACAATATCAAGTTAGATATTGGAGTTAAATACTTTCGAGTGACACAACATTTTCTAGTGGTTTTTATTATCCAAATCTTTTCCAAATCTTTTAGACATTTCGTAGCAATTATAGCAAAATAGGCATTAAGAAACCTAGTCATAATACATCTTATATTCAGAGGGTATCCTGACTAATATCTGTTTGATATTTGCTTGTGAGCCCCGGATACTCGAACAGCTACTGTTAGACGCTCATCCAGTCCGTACCTCCCTTCTCTCTTTTACTTATCCTATCTATCGATTTCTCGGTTAATCGCTCCATTGAATAATAGGTATACGTCACTTAAACGGGACTAGGCCATCGTTGCAGAACGACCCACATGCACGTCGCCCTTAACTCCTGACAAGTGGGCAAGGGCTACCGTGTCAAGTACGGGCACGGCCAAAAACGCTAGTAACCAGACGGAAACTACGCTTTGCAATTGACATGATTATTGGCGCTTTAACCGGACGATGCAAAGAACTCACAGATGTACTCAAGACGTCGGGTCCAATGTGCTTTTCTCCAGGAAAGTCGCTGGAAGGGCAATAAGTCCCGTAACATCGGACAGGGTTATCGGCTTATATACACTGGGTCACCTTCTGGTAGAAACGGTGTGGCGGTAGTGCTTTCTGAAGAGCTTCAGAATAAACTTTATCACTTCCTGTACCATCTACCGAAGTAGTCTTAGTTGGAGGGGCTTGAACGTCACGTCGGCAAGGCTATTGAGCCGTATGAACATGTTCCGTGTTCATGTGGGTTTTGGACAAGGTCTACGCAATACAGAGGGAGAACATATTCTGAGAACCTGTATTGCGTCTGATCTAGCTGTCATGAATACGTTCTTGCAAAAGAATCCTCAGCACCTTATTACGTACAAGAGCGGGTCCGACTCAACTCAAATTGACTAAGTCAACTCAACTCAAATTGACTAAGTCAAAATCTATTAATATAGTCAAAATCTAGTAATAGTAGCAAAACGTGCCAACAAAAGAGCTGTAGCCAGAGCCCGCAGTGAAAGTTTATCTCAACTATATGATAAATATAAAACTGTGGAGAGTGTGGTAGAAGAAGCTCATATACAAACTAGCACGTGCCCAGAGTAAAGTGATATTGCGACATGTCTTTGCGTCAAAGATTCCCAGGGCACGTTGCTCTATAGTCATGCCTCTGTGAAGAAAAGATGGAGAAGCTACTTCCAGGAGCTGCTGAACACACAGCACCCATGCAGTTTTCTTCACGATCTACTTCTTAACCTCGAACTTATTGCCCCAATAACCCTTGACGAAACTCATAATTGCCTTCGACGCATGAAGAACGGAAAGGCGATGGGACTTGCCGATATTCCGATCGAAGCGTGGAAATCGCTGGGCTCTCTTGGTGTGCCTTTTGAAGTATATCTTGGACATTGGATAGATACCACACCAGTGGCGGCTTAGTTTCATTGTCCCTATTTACAAGGGAAGGGGCAGCGTTCAATATTTTGATAGTTATAGAGGCATTAAGCTTATGAGTACCATAAAACTCTTCCAGCGCTTGATTAGTCTCAGGCTCCGCCAAGAGTGTACTACTTCTGAATTTCAATATAGATTTCAGCCGGGATCGGGCTCATTGGAGGCCGTTTTTGCCCCGGGAGCTATTATGGAGAAAAAAAATTACAAATTACTATATAAAATAATGCATGTAGGTATTGCGCCACGATGATGTCTAAATAAATCAATGTAAACAAATCTTCGATCAATCTTTTGCTTACTATTACCTACTTAGCGATAACGATAACTCAGCCTTGTAGGTCGTTTAGATAATTGATATTTTGAAGAGTACTTAAATTTTCTTAAATAACAATAACAATAAATATGTAATGATACATTGTCTTTAATAAATCAACGATAATTCATAGTTTTAAAAAATTCTATGTAAAATTATATTCGACTTCGCCGTCTTGAACACCATTATTTGTGTAATAATCTGAATAAATTGCGTTTTTTAATAACAAATATTACAAACAAACAATAAACATTGGTCATAATTTAAACCTGAGGATTGTCATGGCGTATTGGCACAAGCGTACAACTTCAAGCGCGACAGGTCGTGGTTTCCATTCCCACTCGATGAAATAAAATATTTTTAATTTTCATTTGCTTTGGGAATGAGGCCACGGCGCTCAGTTCTGCCAATCTGTTGATTGCAATGCTTCCAGAAATCTCAAACCCTACCCTGTTAGGTGCGGGATACAACGTGAGTTTACAACAATAAATAATGTGATAATTTAAAAATATTTTTTTTATCGTTCATTAGCCGTGCGATATTAAAACAAGATAATAGCAAAATTTTGTTATTACAATTAAATAATAATCAATTTAGGATAAGGGAGTGATTGGTTATCAATGCATTTTATATTATTATAATTTCCAATAAATTCCTATGTATTCAAATACCACATGCTTTAATTAACTCATTTGTCAATATGATAAGCATATCTTTTTTTCTTGAGCCCAGTTTTGAGGCCAGTCGTGGCGCAGGGGCACAAGGTGTGACTGTAAAAACGACTGTCGACTGGTTGTAGGTTCGATCCCTACTCGAGAAAATTAAATATTCATTTACATTTCTTCGCTCTGGTGTCAAGGCAAAAGCGCGGTGTTGAGTTCCGCCACTCATCTCGCAATGCCTTCAAAACTCGGCGGAAAGTGGGGAACGGAATATCTTAACACTAGATTCCCTCTGCCTACCCTGCTGTGTGTGAAGCCGATTTTTTTGAACTTGTCGTTAAGAATAACTAACTTTTTATATGTTTTAATCGAATATTCGAAAAAAAAAAAAGACGTTAAAAATATCATATTTTCTCTAGTCCTAAGATTAAGCCATTATATGCAGTTTGGCAAACGAACCCGCAACCGTCTGGTCGTTTAGACACTGCACCTAAAATTATATATCATAATCCCTGATCAAAATAACCTTGTTATAACCTTCATAATCTTGTTATTTTTGCTGCAGCAATGATAATACAAAAATCAGTACCACAACAAAAATAAAATTAAAACAAACCTTTTTATCTTCATACAATCTTAATTATTAAATATATGAATTTTCAACTTCACGAGTGATCCCAAAGGCATTCCAGCCGCCACTTGCAGACTAAACTATATGCTATTCTAAAAATACAACAAAATAGTAATTTTTTAGACCACATCTCAACTCTTTACGTTTTGGCCCAAAAGTTTCAGTCTCCTTTGAAACAACGTACATGGGTAGACCTAGGTGATTCTCTTACCGAAGGCCTTGACAGAGAAGGAAAATAAAAAATGATTCTCACAAGTGGAAACCAAACCCACAACCATCTCGTTTTTCAGTGTTCGACTCTGCCACGTAACCCATTGCGTTGACAATAAAGGCGCTATTATAAATTTGACATGATTATTAATTTATTGCATTCTTATTATGCATATTGACATTCTTATGAATAAATATATTTCTTCGTTCTCATAACGCCTTTAGTTAGGGAAATTTGAATATAATTAGCACTTGGTCTTTTCTTCATCTTAACTCATCAGTGTCACATTATGGTATATTCACAAAGAAAAAACATTTTCTATTCAGTTTTCGAGACACTATATGTTGAGTGCCGGAACTCTACTGTTACTTTGGCAACAGGACAAAGCTCGAGGTGAATGAAAATAATTTAGATTCTCGAGATGAAATCGAACCAACCCACAATCGTCGCCTTTACAGCCAGGAAATGTAATTACTTTGAACTCACAAACAAAATTATTAAATAATTAATGTAATGAATAGCTTCACTTAAGTACCTATATTTACATTATTATCTTATATTAACATTTGAAGTTGTTGAATAATTGTAATAAAGAGGACTCCAATAAAAGAAATATAACATACATTTATATAAAAATATATTTAAGAAAATATTACATAATATTATGACAAATATTTATATAATAAAAACTTAATTATTAAACCATAGCATATTTACTTTTAACATTATATAATTTAGTTTATTTATACTGTATATTAATAATATATGTGTAACATAGTCATATATTATAAAGAATACATTAATATATTCATAATCATTTTGCTGAACTTTACTAAATAACGATATTTGTAAATTAGGTAAAGTTTTGGCAGTCAAGATATAGTAACAAATATAAAAATAAATATTATAAATTTTCCACAAAATTTTATTTCGATTTTAAAATACTATTTCAGAGATTGTATAGGCAATGCCCACCAATGTCTCGTTTATATTTAAAAATACTTCTAATTTCTGAATAACAATAACCATATTATATACCTGTAGAAATAGCGTTATACGTACTAGACCAAGTGTTCCCAACTTTTTCTTGACCAAGGACCACTTATATATCATTCTTGGTAGCAGGAACCACCATGCTTGTAGGTATAATAAAAATTAACTGTGACAATCAAACAAAAACTTCGCCTTAGAAATCCCCAGCCATAAAATTTACCACCACCACTGGTGGCCGCGGACCGCGGTTGGGAACCAGTGTACTAGACAAAGATAATTTATTAATGTATTGAAATTGCATATGCCGTCCTCCTTTATAGCCAGAATGTTTTATAAATTTAAGATTATATTCATATTAAAATATATTATATACTCGTATAATTTTACATTCAATGGTTATAAAATTTAAAACGCAATCTTTGAACTGAATAATGTTTAATATCACAATGTTTTCGTTTCTGTTAATTTACTTCATTATTATTTTACTTTTAGTATTTAGTTTAAATTTTTTCTTGTAGTAACAATTTTTGTTGGATTCTGTTCAAATACTGTACTACTAAATACAAATATAATATATATATATATATATATATATATATATATATATTTATATATATTTTATCGTATTTGGTCATGGCAAAAACTACTTTTTTTTACTATGAAAGAAACCTTTGTTTTCAAAATCAATATAGAAAATACATGCCCTTTAAGTGGCACATATTTATATAGTCACGTTACTTTTTTTTGTTATTTTTATTAACTATAGTTAACTATACTATAGTTAAGAAGCTTTTCAGTATAATCGTTTATTTTTGCATATATGCTTACTTTAAACGCCGTTTTTAATTTAACTTAGAATAAATGTGTTCAGCTTAGTTATAATGTATACAACATTAATTCATTTCTATTAATATTTCCAATAAAATAGGAGTAGAGAAGTGAATAAAATAAAACAAAAGTGAATATAAAAAAGTTTACAAAGTTACACGTTGGTGAATAGATACAAGAAACTATAGAGAAACCTTATAAAATATGAGCAACAGGTGTATTTTATTCAATGAAGCAATGACATAAATTATTTTAATTGAACAGGCTTTCTACTCTTTTCCTTATATTTTTAAAATATTTCATATGTTTATTAGCATTCATTACTATGAGCTCATTAGTTTACGTTATGTTTACACATTGAAAAAAAACTGAGTATATGGAGTGTTTCTGACTTAACCATCTTAAATGAAAAACACAGTTTTAATTACATACTTTTAAATTGTATTAGGAATTTCTATAAATGCCTAATACAATTAAAAAGAATGAGATTTTGCCAAAAAAAAAATTGACTGATAGGCAACATTTCGTAGTATTTTGTAGTAGTAGATATTTACGTCATTGGTATCAGTTCGTAACTGCATCAAACGAAATACAGTATGGATAAAAATCTGGAAATGAAAATAATAATCCTACATCTAATCTGTTGACATCTTTTGATTAATTGCTTTAGACTGCTCCCGTAAAAGGAGCGCTGTCGCTTCCATCCTGTATATTGAGAACTTTTTATCAGAATTACTATTTAGGTATTCATGTCGGGATTGAGAGGCCAGTCCTGGCGCAGGGGCACAAAGTGTGCCTGTAAATCCACTGGTTGTGGGTTCGATCCCCACTCGAGGAAATTAAATATTTATTAACATTTCTATTTTCAATTCTTGGCTCTGATGTCGAGGCAAAGCGCGGCATTGAGTTTCGTCACTCAAAACGCAATGCCTCCAGAACTCGGCGGAAAGTGTTTTAACGCTATGTTACAACACATTTACTAATATTTTATACATTTACTCATTTTTTCTTTCACTATTTTTGGTGATCACACAAATATAAAGCTCAGCTTACGCCTCGCGGAGTGTACGTCATTACTTCATGGGATAACTATTAATAATATAATTGACGTAAAGCAGCCTTCGTTAAATGTATTTGAACACTTTATTATAATTTGACTTTCCATTACAATATTCTACATACACAAAAGTAATTAAAAATATATATTAAAAATAAATTACATCATTTGATTTCTAAAATCAAATTTGTTATATAAAAAAATATTTGTTTTATTTACATTTAGAATCGAAAGAAAAGCATTTATTTCACATAAGATCATTAAAATTTGAAAATTGTTTTAACGCTATGTTAAAGATTTATTAATTTTAAAATTTCCGCCATTTTGTGAATTATTTCAGTGTACATAGAACGCGTCGATATTATGCATTAAGTACAATCTGAAATGACGTAAGAAATTTAATTAAATAGTAATAACTGAGTCAGAATCAGTTGTATAATATAGTTAACATTTTTGAAATGTATAACATTGCTGATATTTTTTTTGAAAAAAAAAACAGCAATTAGTCACAGTCGTATGTTTTTTTTTTATAAAAAGCCACATGGCATTAAATAAAGTTAAAAAAAACAATAATTAAATTCTAAAAAATCATCCCAAGTAGACTTGTCTTCCATAAGGAGTATAATTTTGTATAATAAAAAATATTTTTTTATAATAAATTCTTCTCCAAGAGAAAAAATAATAAATTTGCCATTGAAAAATATCTAGATTGTATATAAACAATTAAATACAATATATATACAGTTAAGCATTTCATAGTTTTTTCCTTAATATGCACTTATTTTTTGACTTTATATTGTATCTCTACACAATTAGGCTTCAAGTTGAAGTCAATAATTATTTATTAAGATAATATTTTTAATTTGCCCAAAGATAATTTAAAAGAATGATCATATCGCAGAAAACTATGATGTATTCTCCTACCTATTAATATTCTTAGTAATATGATTTTTCAGTCCAATTAAATATCATTATTAAAGCTTTAGAATATAGGATTTCCCAATCTTTCATATAACCAATTATTTTAAAATAAATAATTATATATTTTCTTTAAAATTCCTTTTAAAATATGATTTAATAACATAAAAAAAATCAATTTTTAATAATTGCACGTCCCTATTATAAACAATAGTAAAAGTATTATTTTCAAACATCACATATAAACAATATAGCCAAGTATAAGGAAATCTATCAAAATGTACAGTTCATTTCATGTATGTATGTAACATGTCAACAATTAAATTCAGTTATAAAGAAACATCGGACAAGTAAATCGATATTTAATCGAAATTAAATATTTATTCGACTTTTGGTATCATCTAAAAATTAAGTACAATATAATTATTCTAAACTTGGGGCCAAAAACAACGCATTTGGTGCAGTAGTTAGATTAGCCGATTGGAAGGAACGTTTAATACTAACATTAGGATATTGTCGTCGCCATTCCTGTACCTGGAAATAAATACAAATACATATTTTTTTATAATATGTTTTTTTAGGAAGGATTTAATCAATAGTATTTTTATTTAAGTATGTCTTGTCAAATAATAATTATTAACAATTTGTATAAACTGCTAACAACAAAAATGCCTTGTATCCAATATATTAGAATTTCAACGTAACTTGAAGACAATGTATAACTTAGACGTAAGAACTTGGACAGTTTCCAAGAGCGCGAAAAAAAAGTATATTTCCTTTCATAGTGTGGAATAACACTTAAAAGCACGTTAAGAGTATCATACCAAATAACAAGAATATAACAACATGCTCACGACTGAGACAGTTTTATTTTTTACTGCACATATTTACTTGTTATAAATCTACCTATCATTTGTTAATATATAACACATAAACCTCGTATCCCATATTTTAATTACCTTCAAAAAAGCAATAGAAATTCAAGTAACTTTTTAAGCAAATTAAATATTTCGTCTACAAGAATGGAACAGCTTTTTTAACGCAAGAAATGTATATGTCTTTAATACTATTATAAATATATTAATATACCTGAGCTTCATATATCTGGTCACAAAAGCTAACATCCAGAAGTCTAAGTTGTCGGCATTCCGCTAGGATTCTAAAAAAAAATATTAATTACTTATTTTCATAAAACTTCTTAATACAAGACGTAGTTACATATTAATAATTACATAATAATCATAATATAATACTTTATTGCACAAATAAGAAGATAAAATACAGTTCAATTTACAAATTAAATACAGTTACATTTTTTTTTTTTTTTAAGGGACATACGTAATAAATCGTTTTCAATCTCGCATTGGTAACAAGAAAAAAGTGTGGCGTTCAGTTCTATCACTAAATAATCACTAAATAATACCAAGTAATTCAGACGGAAAGTTTTCTTTTTTTTTCTAAACTACTTAGATATAATAACAAAATAAAAAAAACTCACTCAGAACATATATCAGGTGTAACCGCTCTCACTCCAAGCAAATCTAACTGCGACAATTTAGTCGCTTTAGGTAATAAAGCCCGTAGGTCTCTGTCACATATACCTCTTAATGCACCTAAGAATAGCTTTCTCAGTTCACCACCGGTTAGGGAAGATAACCATTCGCCTGAACCACCTGCTTGCAAACTGAAATAGTTATAAAAGATGTTTTCATAAAAATATACTTAAGAATATAGTAATTTAATGGAACTTGTTAACGAAACGTCACCAACTTGAGAGATCACACACACACACACACGCAAACACACAAGATAAATGCACGCACGCACATTCGTAGACGCACCATAGACACACATACGCACACGCATTTACACACTGGTAAAGATACACAATGTCTCGAACTCATGCAGCTGAAGAACAGATTGTTTTGACAAAAGGGTGCTATGCGACATAAAAAAGTCTTATGCTGAATCACTAATTCAGCTGGATAGTGAAAGAAATTTAGCAAGTTTAAAAAATATTAATTATTATTATTATTAAAAATATTAAAAAATATGCAGAGCGTTTTTGTCACACCACTTTAAATGAAACCACAATTTTAACTACTCTATAAAAACAATTTAAAAAAAAGATTATTTCAAAAATTGAAAAGTGATTTTTTCAAACAAAATAACTAATAAAAAACTATACGTATAAAACTCCATTTGTCAAGAATGATACACACAGACACAAACGTATCAAATCGATAACGCCGCACACGCCTCATTCACGTAATGGAGTCGTAGGTAATGGCGGCAATTTAATTCAAATTGCCGCCATTACCTACGACTAAAACGTACGTACGTACGTAAAATAATACGAGAGATATCCTTTCTCATTCTGGTATGTTTTTTGACAATGACCAGCGGCACATTGGCAACGCTTAGTAGTATTTTTGTAGTAGTTTGTGTTTACGTTATTGGTATCTATTCGTAACTGCGTTAGACGAAATACAGGTTTGGATAAACTTCGTGAATGAAATAAAAAATATATATTTCTAAACTAGGGTATCTTGATAAATTTCTTTCTCCTGTATATGTATATATATATATAATAACACTTTTACTCACCACCAACCAACGTCCAATTCTTGTAACTTCCTACAATTACTAAGCGCTCTTAATCCGACCGCTGTTAACGAATATGACTTCCAAAAATCAACTGATAATAAATTCGGACAGTTTGCGCCTAATGCCATCGCTACTTCGTCCATGCTTGATATCATTTTACAAGAACCTGGAACGAAATATGTGTTTATATAGAAAATTACATACAGTACAGTTGAGACGTGGCCGCCCTGAAGTAAATTGTAGATGAGATGATTTAATTTTAGTATTTTTGAGTGAACAATACACAATAGTTCAGTAAGCCCAACTCGTCGATCGTCGTCTATTAATATTAGTAATAACTAAATAATAATTCAGTAATACAGATTAATTTAATAATCATTTCTTTGATCAATATAAGTAATAACTGTGTCAGTCTGAATGATAAGATTTATATATATTTTTTTTTAATTTATCCGATTGAATCCACGGCTATTACACTGTCCTATAATGACTATAAATAATATTTTTATATGTTCTAATATATTATTAAGCGTATTTCCCTTTTATAAAATCAAAATCTACACTTTTTTGATCAACAACATTAAAACAAAAAATAACTCTTTACCAAGATTAAGATGCTCCAAGCCAGGATTAGCCCATACAATAGATACAACAGCTGCAGTCGTTATATGCGTTCTATATACATCTAACCTTTTGAGTTTCGTTAAACTTGATAGACAGGACCATTCCGAACAATCTACAACTGATCTGAGGAATAATTCTGTGAACAAGGAAAATTTTCTTATTCTCTACAAACTTAAAAGTTATTCTCCTTATCATATTTATATTTAAGGTTATACAAGAATAGCAAAAGTGGATAAACTCAGACAAATAATATTTGTATCAAATAAAATAAAAAAATATATTATAATATAAAAAATTGTGACCATAAAACATCTATTCTACTAATTTTAAACATTTTTTTAAAGTGTTAATCCACACTTAGAAAAGAAAAATACTTATTTAGAAAACGTATAAAAATTTAATTTTCAAATTTTCATACGTTTTCTAAAAGACTATTCCACTACGTTTATATAAAACATGTTCACATAAAAAATTAAACATACCTTGCAAATTAGGCGAAGTGTCTACTATAGCTCTTAGCACTGTATTGTCGACGAATTTGCAACAATTCATTCGTAAATGTGTTAATTCAGCACCGCTCTCTTTTAGAAGTCTGAAATATATATTTTTAAATAGTCAGTTTCAAGCTGTAATATAAAATATCTTCATCATCAATTATAAGTTATGAAATGATTACATAATTAAAATATCTTGAATTTTTATTAATATTTTAGTAACTTCATTAAATTAATGAAAGAAAAAATAACAATGCACAAGTTTATAATACCATTGTGGTACAGGAAGTTACATGAGTAAATTAGATAATTTAAAGTCGACTATAAATTTTAAATTATATAAAGATGATTAAAAACGTATATTTATAAAAACGTTAAAAATATGTATATATAGGTCAGATAAGATATTTCCTAATCGCTAGAGTTCAAACTACCGTTACCGGCAATGTTAAGTTCCACTACTCAACACGAAATATCTCGAAAATTTAATTGCATGTGGGGAACGAGGTGTCCTAATGTTAGGTGCCCAGGTTCCCTCTGCCTACAGTGCTACGTCCGGGATTACAGTGCGAAGCTAAAAAAAATACTTACTTGACAACATATTGACTTTTTATCATACAGTGACTGCCGCACCAAGAAAGATCGAGTTTCTGAAGGAATTTGCATCGCATAGACAGTGTTGCTAAAACCTGCAAAAGTATATAAAAGACAATATGTAAAATAATTATAAACTTAATGTAAATGTTAGGCTAGCTGGAAATCTTGAGAAAAGCGAAAATATTTAAATTAAAGCATAATCAAATAAATTTTACTTATATTATTCTTTTTGCCACAATATAAGCTATAATAGAATAGAATAATTATAAAAGTTACTAATTTAAGTATCGCTATTCGATTTCTATACTAAATTTTAAAATGTACAGTACCTATTAATGAAAATTAAATATATTTTACTTTATTACTTTAATTTTTGATTAATAAATTAAAAATTGTTCATGTGGATTGCTGATTAAAGAAGCACTATATATATTTAAAAGATCAAATAAAAAAAGTCTATATTAGGAGTGATTCAACGATAGAAATAAAAAAATAACATTTTTAAAATTTCAATTTAAAGTTTTCACAGCTTTATACAAAAGATTTACTGTAAATAAAATTATCGAGTCAATAGGAAACAAATGAATTAAATATTTTTTATTATAACTACCTTAACCACAGCTGATTTTATGAATATAAATTTTAAAATTTATGTTCATATTTTGTATAAAATTATAAAGTTTAATAAAGACTTAATAATATATTTTTAGTAAGATTTTATACTATAAAAAAACGTGTGATTTTTCTAGGATATTAATTTTACAGATGTATGTCGATTGTATGTTGTGTTGCTTTATTGAACACGTTTGAGGTGGACTCCGCCACACACATATGTAAATCGATATATAATTGTAACAGCAAAATACAACAGAATATAATAAAATTCTCATTACTAAGTAAATTAATTATTAAAATCATTACTTACCTCGGACCTAACACAGTGCCAATATGGCCTCAAATCTATACTTCTGTAAAGTATCGCATCTGAGGCCAATCTGCTAAAATGTTTGTTGACTTGTGCGCACCGACAAAGGGATTGCATGTCCAAATACTTCATCACAGATAGTATCGTTTCGTCCTGAAATAGAAAATATTATTTTACAATATTATTGTTTTAGCGCCAGTCTACTTATTTTCTATTTCATTTAGGGTTCCGTATACTAAAAGGAAACCGAAATCCTTATAGGATCACAGAATTTGTTGTCCGTTTGACTATTTAAAGAACCAAAAGATACGAACGGCCTTCACGGTACTGCCCGTGGACCTACAGTAATTAAGCTTAGAGAACCCTCCATGAGAGAGTCTGACTCGCACTTGACCGGTTTTCTTACGGCTTCACCCTGAATTCCGCATATAAAGTTAGTGATATATAGAGTAGAAAGAGCGAATGTTAAGACACTCCGTTCCCTACTTTCCCTCAATTTTCGAGATATTGGGTGTTAATTGGTGGATTGGTAGCCGCGCTTTGTCTTGTTACTACAACGTAAAAATAACAATAATTGATTTTCCACATAGAAATCCAATAAATAATAGAATTTACATAAATCATAACACAGCTACAAAAGTCACGTAAATTGAATATTATACAAATAAATTAAATTATTATATACTATCTATATATACTTATATACTTTTTTCAATTAAATTTTTATTAGTACAATCACGGTACCTACTCTATCAATTCTCTAATCTAAGTAAAACAAATCTAAAAAAATCACTAAAAAATGCCGTCAAAAATCATGAATAAGATATAAGTTATTTAGCATTTTTTAAAAAGCGGAAATTAAATTCAGATATTTCAATCACTCAAAAAGTAAATAGAATCGTTATTATTCTAATTTCCGGTATCGCCATTTTATTGTGAGGCAAGAAGGGCTGGCCTTGGAATATGCATTAAAACTTTATCTTGAAAAATAATCAATTGCATGTTACAAAAAAAATGGCTGAATGAATGAATAATTTTGTGATAATAATCATCACCATCTTGGTGCAGTGGAACACCGTCTAACTGTAAAATTGTTAACGTAATAGTTGTGTATTCGATTCCTTGTTAGTCCCTGCTCTGGTGAGACAAATCGTAAGGTTGATTTCTATCACTTAACACGTCATATTTTTATTAATAATATTCGCAATCCACATTCTACTTAAAAAAAAACCGACTGCCCAAAGATAACAAACTAAAACGGAAAAAAAAACAGTTAAACTAAATAATTGAAAATTTCGCATCCAGTGACTAATGTAATTCTCATAGATCCTTTCATCTATACTAGTAGATAACAAAGCATTATTTGTTACAGTTCAGTTGAATTGAACGACAAATGAGTTATATGTCAAAAACCATTTAGCCTGGAAAAAAATTAAAGATAATATATGCTTTATTTCCTACATAATGCATATCTAACCCAATAAGTCCATTCTTTCTTTTATAAGTTAAAAAAATGTTTTATGTTTTTTAAATCACACCGTATTTCGCGTGTACCAGGTTAGAGGGCGCATAGTGTTACGACACTCTGCCTCCCACTTTCCGCCGAATTCTTAATTTCCGAGTGGGACTTGAACGCACAACCTATGATGTCAACAGTCACATGCGCCACGACTGGCCTAAACTCTCTAATAATCGTGTAAGTAAATTATTAATCAGTACTTAAAAGGTCCATATATTTTATAAGCATGCGGAAATATCACTTATGTTCAGAAAAACTAAAATACTAAATTTTACGTATTACTGGAGTACGAATCCAATATCAATTAGCTACTAATTTTCACATGTTATGTCATTATTACACAAAGTCATGTTACAAGGCACGTTTCTTTTTCAAATACTATATTAAATAGTTCATACAAATTTTGTTACCAATATAATCCGTCTCAAATGGCTTATAAACATTTCTTATTCTTTTAGATGCATATAATATAAGACCATTGTTGTGTGCAATCAGAATATCTCACTTTACAATACTAGCGTTTACCTGCGGCTTCACCCGCATAATCAGATGGAAACGGCTAAAGGTTGTTTGCATCTACGTTCTCATCAAGCTACATCGAAATTTTTATACGCTTGTTACAACTTATTTATGTTTTTATGGATTAGTGGTCAGAGCGCCTGGTCGGTTTCCAGGAGGCGCGGGTTCGAATCCCGCTAGGTTAAAATTTTTATACGTTTTCTAAATAAGTATAATTAAAAGATATTTTTGAAAATAAGTTTATAGAACCACCACCAGGTGACACTACAAAAATGATGCTTCACGTAGTCGGAAAATTCAAGATGCAGGTTTAGATTTGGAGCGGAAAGAGAAAGAGTTCCTCTAGAACACTGGTTCCCAACCAGTGGTCCGCAGAAGCCTAAATATGGTCCGTGAACGATTTAAATTTTATGACTGGGGATGGTGAGCAGAAGTTTCTGTTTGACTATCACAGTTAATTTTTATTATACCTACATGCATAGTGGTGCATGCTACCAACAATGATATAAAAGTGGTCCTTGATCAAGAAAAGGTTGGGACCCCTGCTCTAGAATAACATCGTCGTTCTTTTCAGTACAAAAAAAATCGTATTAGATTTTTTTTGTACTGAAAAGAAATATAAGTTCAGTAAAAATCTCGATCTGTTTGATTTCGTTATAACAAACCTTTAGTGAAATCGTAAATCAGTCTAGAATCTAGACCAGACACACTTATAAGTTTTCTATCAGCGAACATATATTGAGTTCAATATTTCTTTAACCTTCATTACGTCAATATATAGTTTAAGTGAAAAAGATTACTATTATAGTTTTATAATTGTAGTTGAACTCGAGTAGAAAAGTATTAAGTTCTAATTTTTTATTTTCTTTAAGTCATTTTTTTTTTCAAATATGAAACTAATATCTATTCTTATTTAACAAAAGTTTCTTGCCTTGCCACTATTTAGCAATAAAAATATAAAAAAATCTCTATATATAATAAAAGGATAGAAAAGTCAATTCTGTACATGAAAGATATAAAAAAAATAAAAATCAGGTCGGTTTATATGTCGATTATAGAACCTAAAAAACCACTCAGCAGAATTCTT
>DWQW01006927.1:0-15646 GCA_018249695.1 Heliconius erato demophoon | reverse complement strand
TAAGCGCGGCGTTGAGTTCTGCCACTCAACACGCAATGCCTCCAGAATTCGGCAGAAAGTGGGGAACGGAGTGTCTTAACACTAGGTTCCCTCTGCCTACCATGCTGTGTGCGGGATACAGCGTGAATCTAATTTAATTTAATTAAATTTTTTATAATATTAAAAAAATATATACAGAAAAATCATCGATCCCAATGGAAACAGACGAACAGACGCAACTACGAGTCCTCGAGGCGCTCGACGCGCTCCGTGAGCAAGCCGCGACACGTTGAAGTGTTACTCGTCGCCGATAAGTCTATGACCGATTTCCACAATCAAGGCAACTTGGAAACTTATCTTCTCACAATTATGAACATGGTAAGCCAGTGCTTGTATCAATAACTCAAACACTTATAAATATCAGATATCGATCTTCATCTATCTATATTTGTATTTTCTAACAATTGATATAATAAATATATTATCTGGGTACAAGTGCTACCTATATATGGCGCATAGGAAATATGATTCAAAATTAGATAACAATCTACTCGTATAAATAATTCTTTAGAAAACATTTAAAATTTGAACGTAGCGAAATTTGAACCCGCTCCTCTTGCCTGTCTCCAAGAGTGTTTAGACGGTATCCATGAGGCGCGGGTTCAAATACCGTTACGTAAAAATTTTTATACGTTTTTTTTCAATTTTGAATTCTTTTAATATCTAACTTTGGAAGTTAATCATCATCTTAATATTAACAGCTTACAATGTCATATCATTCCACATTCCGAACATAGCCTTTTCGTAACTAATTCTCATTTTTAGGTATCATCTCTATACATGGACCCATCTATAGGAAACTACATTAAAGTAGTGGTAGTGAAAATTATTCTAGTAGAAGAGATACAGGCGGCGCCCGATCTGGAGGTCACCACCAACGCTGACTATACACTGGCATCCTTCTGTCGCTGGCAGCACCAGTTGAACCCCAACGACGACAACGATCCACACCACCACGACGTGGCCATCTTAGTAACCAGGAAAGATATTTGCAGTCAACACGACACGCCTTGTAGGTATGAAAATTATTTTTGGTATTTTTCCTATATAATTTTCGACATGTGTTTCTTTTGTTATTGTTAATTATGTATAATTAAAGTTTTGTATAATTATAATATAATTATAATATAGTTATAATTAAAACGTGTGTCAAGAATAGTGGTGGCGCAGGGGCAAAAGCGTGTGATTGTAAATATTGTGGGCTCGATGAATCGACCTTTCGAGAAAATGAAACGTGCTTAATATTTCTATTTTTCCGCTCTGGTATCGAGGCAAAGCGCGGCGTTGAGTTCCACCATTCAACACACATGGCCTATAGAATTTGGAAAATGGGAAATGAATTATCTTAATACAAGATTCCCTCTGCCTTTACAGATATATACAGAACAGTGTAGAGCTAAAAAAAGAGCAAAAACAACATAACATATTGACTTCAATAAATATAGAATAAATATTAGGTAGAGCAATAAAACACCTGTTACAACATTGGTTACAACATATACAGATTAACATCATATCGCGTCAATATCATACATAAATTTTAAGGTGAATCTATTAACTAAATGGCGATGCCCCGTGTCCTCCTTACAAATCTGTCAGTCTGCCCACGACGCGATTACTGTCAAACTGAGCCACCGTATCGTTGGGATGTATTAATCTTAACATATTCTATAAGTGGGTGGACGTTCACTCCATCTTAATGCTAAACAAACGCATAAAATTTAATATAGATAGCTATTTAAAAAGGAATCACTTTAATTAATATATTTTTTAAGTTACAATAGAAGATATTTTAATACTATTTTGCATTCAACGTATTTGGGCTAGCGGTTGGTGTTATGTTTTGAATTATAAAGAGGTAGAGAGGCCTAAATGTCATTTTTTATATACATATATAAACATTCCTTTGGATGGGATTTGAACTGACAACTATCGTTTTCATCTGAACCACCTGTTAATACAGCACACTTATGTCTGCCTAAATTGATTTTTGCAATATTTTTGCTACAATCTCTCGAGACAAGGTCAATGGCAGACATGGGTGTCTGTTCGTGAGTAAATAGAGTGGTGGATGTGAGTAAGAAACGCTAAAAATAAAGTAGAGCACTCAAGATATTAGTAGCGTTTTCATGCTTACTACGCATATTACCTTTAAATAAATTAAATAAATCAGTCAGCTTCACGCTGTATCCCGCACATAGTAGGGGAGGCAGAGGGAACCTAGTGTTAAGACACTCCGTTCACCACTTTCTGCCGAATTCTGGAGGCATTGCCTGTTGAATGGCAGAACTCAACGCCGCGCTTAATCTCGACACCAGAGCGAAGAAATGGAAATATAAATTTAAGTAAATATTTTATCTGCTTGAGTGGAGATCGAACCCACAACCAGTCGGTTTTACAGTCACACTTCGTGCCACTGCGCCGCGCCTGGCCTCAACCTTCTTTTACCTTTATATACAATGAATTAAATAAGATTATCTTATCTAATATTTTGCTTGTATAAAAAATCAGTATGCTCTAACATAATATATTATATATATTTTACATACAATAAGACAGCGCATAATTTTAAATGACTATGGTAAAAAAACAAAGAATTTTTGAAAAATGTAAATAAGAACGTCACGTGAATTATTTTATTCGTATACGCAATTACATTTATATTTAATCATCAATTTATACATACAGTTTTTTGGCTACCAAAAATTCTTTCAAGTATGCAAGGCTTCCATTATATTTTTTTGCGGGAGTTCGTAAATAGCTAACAGCACCGGTCGCGGTCAGCGGTCACTTCAAAGTGCCGACATTAAGGCCAAGGATATCGAGTACGTACAAAATGGGCATTCATAATTTTAACAAAAGCCTATAAGCAAGAATAGTGTTATATAACGCGAATATTTTTCGTTAATTCAAAGTTTTCATATATTATATTTCGCAACGCCGCCATTCTGCCATTTTAGTTCTACAAATAGCACTTCAGTCGATAAGCAGCGGACGATAATGTTAGCGCCGTTCAGGATTATTTATAGTATGTATACATTCGGGTACCCACAGACATAGAAAAATGGCGGTTGATGAAACACAGACTATCCAACGTTTGTAAATAATAATTCATAATATATATTTATTTAATAAGCGCAACTATATTTTTTAGTTTTAAATATATTTTTAAAAATTTATGATTTTAGCCAAAAAATTATATTCTTTAATTGCGCAGGAGGCGCCACGACTGGCCTCAGATACAAATCATCAGAAACATGATAGGTTTTAGGTTCGATCCGCAATCGGGGAAATTAAATATTTAACATTTTTATTTCGCTTCGCTCTGGAGTCGAGACAAAGCGCGGCGTTGACCGCTCAACATAAATTTTCGCAATGCCTCCAAAATTCAGCAGAAAGCTTAACACTAAGTTCCCTCTGCCTCCCCTGCTACATGCGGGATACAGCGTGAAGCATAAAAAAAAAACTATTTGTATTCTATAAATTCCTACACATTGCACGTAATTTACCGAAAAAAGAATGTGTAATGAATGCAATGAGGAAGCCCAAAGCATTCGGAAAACGGTACAAACAAGTAGTCGTGTGTTCTCAGAAAGCGGCAATCAAAAGACAATGAGCCTTTCGTAACGGTGTCAAACCCCAGGGCGGCTGTCAGAATCCCAATGTTGCCATGCATTATGCATTCAGTGACATAAAAATATTTTTAACCATATTTATTAAACTTTTGCGTTTTTTGTCTTGATTTTGTAAGTTTATCATATAAAAAAATATTTTATATAATATGAAAACGTGTTAAAAAAATAAATTACGTCTTAAATAATTAATATGGCAACATTATTTGTGTAGCAAGCAAAAAAAGTATAGTTTTAGTGTGTTAAAGGCAAAAAAACTATATTATTATTGGTGTTGCGAACGATGACGCCGTGCAGTCTGCGTGTCGTTTCACCCACTTATCTCACCTCTGAAATATATTCTCAACGATGTTCTTTATGTATATATGTATGTATAGCGTACTCTTATATGACCTTATCGTATTAGATTGATATGAAATAATATAATCTTGTATTTGAGAACTTTAATGCCCATGATAATATATTATAAAATTTTAATAATGTTTTATTATAAATTTTGTAGCTATATAAAGAAATCCTTAATATATAAGGAAAAAGATATCTAGTATTATATTTAATTATGTACAAAAAATTGAAAATAACAACTCTAATAACTTGAATAACAATAATGAATAAGTCGAATATATTTCGTAAATTGACCGTGTACCACAAAGAGAGTGATTTTATCCTAAGAAAATTGCAAAGGGTAATATATTGTTCAGAACCTTACTATCTGATTTCGAAACCTAAAATAATGGCCTTAATTCTTTGATTTATATTTAACTTTTTTATCAATAATTATTAAGTTTGGTCGTGTGAATTTAAAAGTTAGTTAATGTCTCTCATAATATGAAAAATATGTATATCTATTTATATATTGTATTGTAACAATCGATTGGAATGAAAATTTTAAATATTTCTTTTCGGAATCAAACCTACAACCTATCGAACTTACAATCGCTTTAATATTTTATATAATTATAATCAATATTTTACAAATATTTACATTATAATAAGTCATTATGTATCGAATCGAAGCATGATTAAGACTGCGCTCAGTCGTACAAGACGCCACGCCGAGTTCGCGGTCAATTAAAACTTAACACTAAAAGTCACCGCAAATAACTCATTTACTTTACGAAACACTAAGCTAACACGCATCGGGACCACCTTCGAACAATTTTTACAAATTCATATAATTTATAAGACAAGAAAGGGAATCTTTTCATTAAATGTGCTTAATTGCTTAAATATAATTATTAAGATTACACTTCGAAAATAATGTTTGATTGCGCCTATATGGAATCGTAAATTAATAGCGTCTAAATATGAAGGTGAATGCTATAAATTGTCTGTATTGAGAAAATGATCATTAAGGCTTGAACTTTCATTGTTATTTTTGTAATGCCCTTCAAAATAACACCTGTTCAATAGAATAGACATCAACGCGTGTCCACTCATTTGTTTTATTATTTTTTAAAATGTCGAATTGTTAACTTATTAAATTGTATTGTTGCAATGTGTTGTTAAATATTTGATTATAATTGTGTTTAATTATTATTTTTTTCGGCTTCACGCTGGAATTGTTTTTTCCATCTTCATACAGCAGAGTACGCAGAGGGAACATAATGCTAAGACACTCCGTTCCCCACTTTTCTAGGCATTGCGTGTTGAGTGACGAAATTCAACGCTGCGATTTTGCATTGGTACCAAAGCGAAGAAATGAAAATATTAATGAATAATAATTTATTCTCCCGAATGAGCATCGAACCCACAACCATCAGCGTTACAGTCACACATTTATTCTCCTGCGCCACTATGGCCTCTATATCGTATTCTAAAGGAAGTAACAAAAATATATAATAATTATAATATATTTTTAAATTTTTACACAAAAAAATATATACATATAAATACATACGATATGTACGTATATATGTATGTGAAAAAATATTCGCGCCTAGATATATACATGCAATGAAGTACAAAATTTATTATAAGGAATTTACAGAGCTTTTCGTTGGCTTCCGTATGAGTCAGCGCGCGTGCATATTATTAGACGCCTATTCCGGGCCTCGTCTGCGCTCGCCGCTCCCTACTACTAAACTACTCGCACCATACAGCTGGTGCACATGGCTTAATAAATATAGTGATTTTTATATATTTATGACATAAACAAAAAGTTAAGTTCCATCACTCCACATGGAATGCCTCCAGAATTCGACGGAAAACAGTGTCTTTACACTTGCATCATTTAGCTGAAAAAAACAAAGAAATATATTTAAGTAAAACAATGAAACGTCATTATTTTATTTGTAAATTAAGTTTTTATATTTTAAAATACAACGGAAATAATAAATTGTAATTTATATAAAGTATAACAGTGACAAGAGGCTTGTTATCTCAAAGAATAGCAACATATCAAATCACCAACGACTTATAGTAAACTAGTTCTTTTGTAATGTTGACAAGAAGCCCGACCGCGTCCGTCTGCGAGCGCTAGACGTGACTTTTTAACCGATTTACGTAACGGGGAGGTTGTCAATTCGACTGTATTTTTTTTTGTGTTTGTTATCTCAGAACTTTTGACTGGGTAAACCGATTTTGATGATTCTATTCTATTTTTTATTTGAAAGTTGATGCTTCTCGTGTGGTCCCATTTTAATTTGGTCCATTTCTGACAGTATTATCCATGAGAAAATTACGTAAGTCTTAAATTTTGAATTAAGTATGTGCGCGACCAATGGACGAATAACTCAATATCACGCGAACTGATTTCGGTGGTTCTTTTTTTTATTGGAAAAAATATACATACACTTTAAGGGTAGTTTGATGAGAGTTTGGTTAAGTTCTGATAACAAGATGGTGGAAGTCAGTGTTTTTTTTTAAATATAATTATTTTACATAGAGACATATTGTGAAAGTGTGAGCTGGTCTTTAGGACATTAATTATTCACACCGTAGCTGCTCGCAACTACCACCATAATTAGTACGCCATTACAGTTCGCTACACCTGTTATCCTGTAATAGTAATAGATAAATCTAACAATGTTATATCAGCTATCTTTGGTGTTGGAAAAGTGATCGCATTCCTTAAAATCAATGATATAAACGAAGAGCTTTTCATAAGAGTATACATATATCGTTTAAGACAATATATATACGTCTTTAAATCTGATTAGGTACTAATTGCTAACATTAGAATAAAATCATTTTAACAAAAATATCTCTTCCAAAACAGAACAACAATAAAATATGTAGAAGAAAATATTATTAATTTATATGCAAAGTTTTGTTTTGATAATTTTATAGCTTTACTAAAAAAAAATTACATATTAAAATAATCTAATAATATAATAATGAAGCTAGGCGGGATAGTAGAGGTGTGGGTTTCACATATGCAATACTGTTGCAGCACGCTGGGCATGGCGCACGTGGCGGGCATGTGCAAGGCGGACCGCAGCTGCTCCGTCAACGAGGACAACGGCATCATGCTGGCGCACACCATCACGCATGAACTTGGACATAAGTGAGTGTTAATGTTCTTTCTTTTTTCAGCTTCACAGTGTATCCCGACAGGGGGAGGTTAATGTTAAGATACACCGCTCCCACTTTCCTCCGAATATAAGAGGTATTGCGTGTTGAATAGCGGAAATCTACGCTGAGCTTTGCCTCGGTACCAAAGCGAGGTAAAGATAATAATAAATATTTCTTTTCCTCGAGTGGGAATCGAACCCACAACCTGTCGCGTTTACAGTCACTCGCTGGTGCCCCTGCGCCACGACTGGCCTCAATGCATGTTCTGTTTTTTTTTTTATCTATTATATGAATATAGTATATTAATTCCCACAGCTAAACAAACATCCTGTAGTTAGCTCCGGACAGATCCGGACAGATACATTTTTTTATTTAGAAACGCATCTGAACTCTATTTTGAATGTGTTTGTTAAGTTCGCAGACATAAATGAATGACTGCAATTATATTCGTAAAAATATCAGTTTAAAAATAATTTAAACAATACAAGTAAAATATTAAATATAAATTTAGTTTACGTACTTATATTTGTATTTTAAGAAACATTCTAAACGAAAGATTATAAATAAAATCAAGATTAAAATTTACTATTAATATTTACTACGAAACTTTACTTATTTAAAAAAATGTATTTACCGAAGAAATTTTGAATTAATTAACAGAGCTTCAAATTGAAAGTTAGAAATGTTTACATTTTAATATTTGAAAAATAATAAAATTTTTTGGACACCGATTATTGTAGATAGAGATTGACTCTATCAAGTTATTCCTTAATTATAAAATTGGTTTCCATATTAAAGTATAATTTAGAAAACAGAAAGGATTATATAAAAACAAAATTTTAGTCCTATAAATAAATTAAACATTCTATTTAGCCAATCACAGCAAGATTAAGCCTTAACACCATTTAAATGGTATACATTAAATTTAATTCGCAGGTATTAGTTACCCGTAGAGTTTAACTCTTGCATCAAGTTTTAACGGGACATAAATCTTCTATTATCTGAGTTAACATTTAAGGTACAAGAGATTTTATCTCAGTTAAGTAACAACTAACAGCCCTTGATGGCGTGTATACATTTATTATACGAGGTTGCCGGTCGTAGCTTTCATTATAGGCAACATTTTCAACAAACGGGAAGCGGAGTGTCTTAACACTAGGTTTCCTCTGCCTATCCTGCTGTGTGCAGGATACAGCGTGAAGCTGATAAAAAAAATCAACAAACGTCTAATACAACATTATTATAAAATTTGTTTTGTTATCACTACTAAAATCGGTGTTGCTAAAATTGATGATGAATCATGTTATATGGACTATTAGATTAAATTTCGCTGTTTTATACAAAACAGTGTACAACTGTTTTAGCTTCACGCTATATCTTGCATACAGCAAGGTGAGGCAACTTAGTGTCAAGACACTCCGTTCCCATTTTCCCGCCGAATTCTAGAGGCATTGCGTGTTGAGAGGCGAAACTCAACGTCGTGCTTTACCTCGAAACCAGAGCAATGAAATGAAAGATATTAAATATTTCACGTTTCGAGAATCGAACCCATAACCTGTTGCATTTACACACTTGTGCTCCTGCGCCACAACTGGCTTCGACCATTTTTATGCATAATAAATAATTATAAAGCCGTCTAAAACCACATAACATTCTGGTAAATGTTGCCGCATTTCTTAAAATATTACCTCCACTGCCGCATGTTACTTTAACAATGGAGAGTATTTGTATGTGCATAATGCATACATTGTAGAAGTGAGGTCACAACTACGTTGCGGGGTCTGTCGTAAAACGGCTCATAAGACGTTGCTGTACAGTAAGTAATCGTCGCTGGTGGTTTATAAATGTTGTTTTTAATAATTGTTAATGATTAGAAGGGTAGGCGGAGGTAACGTAGTGTTAAGACACTCTGTTCCCCAGTTTCGGCTGAAATTTTCGTGGCAATACGTGTTGAGTGGCGGAACTCAACGGTGGGCTTTTGTCTCGGTGCCAGAGCTAAGAAAAAAAAATAAATCATACCCCCGAGTGGGGATCGAACCCACAACCGTCGCATTAAAGTCACACTCTCGTAGCCGTAATAATATATAATATATTTAAATTTGTTATTAATAAAAAAGGCAAAACAGGGCGTAGAGTTCCGTCACTCAACACGCAATGTCTCCATAATTCGCCAGAATATAAGGAACGGAGTGTATTAATATTAGTTTCCCTATAGCAATGTAGGCACATTATTTTTTAAGAAACATCATAACAAAAGACTGTAATTATAAATAAAATATATTTAAAATACAATTTTCAAATGCACCAGAAGACTTGTGCATCAATCAGTAAAACCATAACAACGTAGGTATATTTCTTTTCTATGAAACACTTTAAAAATAATACAGCGCTGAGCGGCGGCTGAGTCATATCTCTAGGTTGAGATTATAACAAGGTTGCTGGTTTCCGCGTAAAAAGCTTATGTTTGTTTTTCTTTACGTATTATATATTTACTTGTTGCTGTCGGCGTTTTAATACTAAACAATGCTTTAGCCATCAAGCCCGTGTTAAAATTAAATGGTTTTTGTGCTACAATTTTGCTGATGAAGGCTTTATTTGTGTACTAAAAATTATGATATATGTTAATATATTTTATTTATGTAATAGTAATTATAATATCATTTTGAAAAATAATAAACGATTATAATATAATCAAAATCGAACTGAGGCCAGTCGTGATGCAGGCGCACAAAGTGTGACCGTAACCGCGACTGCTTGTGGGTTCGATCCCCATTCGAGGAAATATTTAATTTTTTTAAATTTATATTTCCATTTTTTCGCTCTGATGTCAATGCCTCCAGAATTCGACAGAAAGCGGGTACGGAGTGTCTTAACACCTCAGCCTACCTTACTATGTGCGGAATACAGCAATTTAATTTTGATTTTATTTAATAGCAATTATATTACTTAAAAAAAATAATTAAAGAAAAAAATTAGATTAAAAAAAATCAACCTGTTACAGCATATATTAGTTCCATAATCTCAAACAAACACACGTTATGTAAGCGCGAACACGGCACAGCCAATGACCTTCT
Organism: Heliconius erato demophoon; assembly: GCA_018249695.1. NCBI lineage: Eukaryota > Metazoa > Arthropoda > Insecta > Lepidoptera > Nymphalidae > Heliconius > Heliconius erato. Next base: position 5,385 of record DWQW01006927.1, on the reverse strand, counting down.
TTCCCGTAGACATATGAATGCATCATACCTCGAGTACAATGCACCCGGTGCATTGACGCCGCACTATCAGCCCACACAAGATTATTATATTTTTCTCAATTAACTATCGCTAAGACTTAATAAGTTATTAATAATATATTATTATTAATTATTGGCAGTATTATTAATAATTTATTATTATTTCTATTAAAAACAATATTACATCCACTATCTATGTACGACAATCGGTATTGTTATAAAAACCTTTAAAAAATCTTCGACCGTTAACTTAGCTTACTAACTTAATTTTAATCAATATAGTTAATAAGATTTGGATTGATTTAATAGAATCTAATCATGAAATAAAAAAAAATGTCAGCTTCACTCCTAAACATAATATTAAGACATTTCTGTTCTCCACTTTCCGCCGAATTTGGAGGCATTGCGTGTTGAGTGGCTGAACTCAACGCCGCGCTTTGCCTCAATATGAGAATGGAGAAATGGAAATATAAATTTATGTTCTATTTTAATATAATATAGTTCGCGAATGTAAAATATGATATTTTCATTTTAGAGATAATGTCGGTACACAGAATTCGACTTAAGTAAATCACAACCTACATCTACTACGTAGATGTTGCCTTATCAATTAGATAAGAGTGTGTGACAACACTTAACTACTATACTTTGTCGCACTGTCGTCTGTTGTATGTAAATTAAATCTTCACTTCCTTTTCAAGTAAATTTACAAATTGCATATGTTGTTTGTGTATTTTAATTATAATAAATAACTATATAACATAATAACAGAATATATTACTTGATATAAAAAGATTATAATAAATTATATTATACAAAATGTCTAGAAACTTAATAATCATATCTGGATTGAACATTGTTATTATAATTATTGATCTACTCTTCGTATTATATCGTAGGTACAATCAGGCCAATATTATAAATGTGAATGTAAGTTTGTATGTTACTCTTTTACGCCAAAACTACTTAACCGATTATCATGAAACTTTGTACACATATTCTTAGATATGCTAAAAAGGACATAGGATACATTTTAATAAAAAATATACATATTATCCTTTGGGTTTAACATAAAAATAACTTTAAACGACCGAAGCCGCATTTGGGTATCTAGTACACATATAAAAAATAGAATGTTTTCATGATTTCGCAGGCGAAACCGTGAGCACATCACTAGTGCTAAAATAATAGATCATCTATAGAACATGTACTCCGAGATTAAGATATGTATGAAATTATTTATAAATAAACATAAGCCATATATTTCAGCTTCGGATTGTATCACGATACAGAGAAGATCGGCTGTCACAGACGAGAGGGCTCTACATTACATATCATGACACCAATCTTCGAAGCAGATACCGTTCAAGTCGCCTGGTCGCGTTGCAGCAAGCGGGACGTCACTAATTTCTTGGAGTAAGTAGAGAGTGAATAAAGAAATATAATTAATTATATGCTTGTGGTACTGGACACAGTTTTTTTTAGCTTCAATTTTTATCTCGCTTGTAGGAGGGTAGGCAGAGGAAACTTGGGAACCTAAGGTTAAGATACTCTGTTCCTATTAAGATATTACCGTTTCCCAATTTCCATCGAATTATCGAGGCGTTGCGTATAGATTGGCGGAATATTACGCCGCGCTTTATCTTGTTGGAACCAATGAAAATATTAAATATTTCACTCCCACGAGTAGGAATCGAATCGACAACCTTCGCGTTTACAATGGCACGCTTGTGCTCCTGTTCCATGACGACCTCAAATATAATGTAAAATACTTTACATCATTTTGTTGTGTGTGTTTTGTTATCTCTTGAAATCGTTTACAAATTAAAATGTCTCTTACTTACTTATCTCGAAAATTAAATTGTCTTTAAAGTAAATGTTTTTATTGTATTGATTTATTATTTTGTATAGATTTATTATTATAAATAAAATAAATAAATTAGGTTCACGCTGTATCCCGCACACAGCAAGGTAAGCAGATGGAATCTAGTGTTAAGACACTCCGTTCCCCACTTTCTGCCGAATTCTGGAGGCATTGCGTGTTGAGTCGCAGAACTCAACGCCGCGCTTTACTTCGACACCAGAGCGAAGAAATGGAAATATAAATTTAATTAAATATTTCATCCCATCGAGTGGGGATCGAACCCACAATAATTCGGTTTAACAGTCACACTTAGTGCCGCTGCGCCACGACTGGCTTCACTAGAATAGAGTAATTAATTAATGGTAATATTTTTTTACCGTAAAATTCTTTTAAATTATAACAGGCCAGTTTCAGCCAGGCTGAAAGGTGGATCAAACTTTTAAATAAATTATGAAGCAAAAATTGAAAATTAAAATAGATATTCCTTCTAATTCGTCTTCAGACTACAAAACGAATTTAAAATAATTATACAAAATTGCTACGAGCTACAATAAACATTCACATGGACCAGACCGCTCGTGATGCCATCACATCGTTTCGATTGAATCGGCCCAATTACATTATTCAAAAAGAAATATTATTTTATCGTATCTCATATTAAGAATCGCATTTTAACGAAAATTGGCATAACAATAACATGGCTGTGAGAGGAACAACCTGTTATAATTTAAAAATTCTTTTACCTTAAAGAAATATTACCTTTAATTAGTGACTCCAATCCAGTGAGGCCAGTCGTGGCGCAGCGGCACAGTGTGGCTGCAAAACCGACTGGTTGTGGGTTCGATCCCCACTCGAGGAGATGAAATATTTACTTAAATGTATATTTCCATATCTTCGCTCTGGTGTCGAGGCAAAGCGCAGTGTTGAGTTCTGCCACTTAACATGCAATGCCTCCGGAATTCGGCAGAAAGTGGGGAACGGAGTATCTTACACTAAGTTCCCTCTGCCTACACTGCTGTGTGCGGGATACAGCGTGAAGCTGTTCAATTAGTTACTCGATGACCTATAATAATAATAATAATAAGGTATTCGAATTTATGTTACATTAATTAAAAATATATATTTATAATTGACCGTGTTGGATGAAAAGAAGATAAAACACGACATTTGCATACAGTTCTTATCGTTTGTCAACATGGCCAATAAATTTATTTCTTGGTGTAAGATTCTTTTTTTTTACAATTTGCGGCACCGCCTACATCATTATCACTTAAGTATAAATAATTACAACATGATTTCACGCGCGTTTTCTCTTTACTAGAAAGCCTAATAAAGAATTGGTCTAGAAGTAGTAGTGGCGGTTCCTTTGATGTTTTCATTTTTTTTATATCGCTCTTTCCATAGACAAATAAGCTAAGACCAGATTTAGTTATTGCAATATATAATTAATTATACGTGATAAAATCGAAAGTAGCCCTGCAGGCTTATGAATTATACGATAATTACGGTATAACGCCGGATGTCGTTATACTAGTAGAGCCTAAACTGGCTCAACAGCCAAATCTCTGGTACCTAATAAGGCTAATCAAAATCTATTTGATAATAAAACAATAAGCTCATTTGAATATAAAGGTCATATAATTATAAGCTGTTAATGGTAACCAAATTTGTTTGACAGTGCCGGGCTAGGAGATTGTTTGAGTGACAGACCGTCTCAAGAAGAACCCTATATTTATCCAGAAGTGCCTGCCGGTAAGATGTTGTTTCTGGTCTTTTTTCCTTTTTTTTCAGCTTCTAGTAGGGTAGGCAGAGAGAGCATAGTGTTAAAATACTCCACTCCTCACTCTGCAGAATTCTGGAGACATCGCGTGTTGAGTGGCGGAACACCGCGCTTTGCCTTGTCACCAGACCGAAGTAATGAAAATATTAAATATTTTATTTCTTCGACTGAGCATCGAACGCACAACTGTTCGCGTTTACAGTGCCACTGCGCCACGACTGGACTTATTTTATTTATTATTTTCTAAAAGCTACTTCAACGGTTTTTTTTAACGGAATGATCAAACATTATGTAATAAATATGAAATATTGATTTATTAGGAGTAACGTTTGACGCCGCGTCCCAATGTCACCTGCAATTCGGGGCGGAGGCGGTAGTGTGCGCGAAGCCGACGGAGCTCTGCGAGCATTTGTGGTGTCTCGTCAACAACACGTGCAAGACCATGCTGCGGCCCGCCGCGCCCGGCACCACGTGTGGGGAAAATATGGTATTACTTTTTTATTAATATTAAAAAATATATATCAACTTCACGTTGTATCCCGCACTTAATAGAATAATCATAGGAAACCTAATTTTAAGACACTCTATTCCCTACATTCCGCTGAATTCTGGAGGCATTGCGTGCTGAGTGGCGGAACTCAACGTCGAGCTTTGCCGCGACACCAGAGCGGGGAAATTGAAATATAACTTTAAATAAATATTTAATTTCTTCGAGTTGGGATCGAACTCACAACCAGTTGCGCCACGACTTGCCTCGTCAATAAAATATTTATATTATTATTATTAATCAGCTTTTTCCCGCACAGTAGAAAGAGAGGGAACCACCAATACATTATATGATAAGTATTCAAGCTAAACGTCATGGTTTTTCTTGCTAGGGCAGGTAAATTAAATTAATTTTGAATATAGATATATAATCTTTTCACATACAGAGATCAAACCCACAATGATCACAAGACTAGACTTATTTATGATTGCCACAATAGATTTCTTTTAAGTTTCACACTGTAACCCGCATATAACAGAGTAGGGCAGCGGGAGCATAATATTAAGACACTCCGCTCCCTGTATTGCGTGTTATGTGACGGAACGCAGCACTTAGCGTCGGTACCAGATTGAAGAAACGAAAATATTTCATAATTCATTTTCTCAATTGAGAATAGAACCCACAACTTCTTGCGATTGCAGTCACACGCTTGCGCTCTTACTTCACACGACTGGCTTCAACAATGTATTTTGATATAATTAACAGTAGGAAATAGAGGCCAGTCGTGGCGTAGCGGTACGAGGTGTCGTTGTAAAACCGACTGGTTGTGGGTTCGATCCCCACTCGAGGAGATGAAGTATTTACTTAAATTTATATTTCCATTTCTTCGCTCTGATGTCGAGGTTAAGTTTAGTGTTGATTTCTGTCACTCAACACGCAATGCCTCTAGAATTCGGCAGAAAGTGGGGCATGGAGTGTCCTAACACTAGGTTCCCTTTGCCTACCCAGTTGTGTGTGGGATACAGCGCGCAGCTGATTTGTTTGTTGATTGAACAATAAACATAAAATGGTCCACAGTGGTGCCAGAACCAGACGTGCGTGGCGCGCAGGGCGTCGCCGGCGCCGCGCGAGGGCGGCTGGGGCGCGTGGGGCGCGTGGAGCGAGTGCTCGCGCTCGTGCGGCGCCGGCGTGTCCACGCAGGCGCGCCACTGCGACAGCCCCGAGCCGCTCAACGGC
>DWQW01006926.1:0-15647 GCA_018249695.1 Heliconius erato demophoon | reverse complement strand
CTCAATCAATCTACAGGTGGCCAGAGTGGGCCACTACGCTGCAGCAGCGACTAACTGAAAGAAGATTGCAATAGTTCGTCGACGTACCACCCGCTTTCGGCTTTACTTTATAAGGTGCTCAGAGCCGACACCATCACGTCGCGTATGTCCTTACAGACTACCTACCTGACAGGACATTTTGCGTGAGAGTGGAGAGCGTAGCAGCTACTCGATCGCTGCCGGTGTTCCTCAGGGCAGCATTTTGTCACCTGTCCTCTATGCATTATACACCGATGACATCCCAACGCAGACGCATCAATATGGGTGCCGCTTAAGACCACAGCGCGAAGGCCAACGCCCTGATGCCGTTCTCCAGCGCCAGAAGAAAGGAGCTGGACGAGAGAAAGCTTCAATGTTAGCTCTATAGTAAAGTAGATTTAGAAGCAATTACACATATTTTGGAGCTCCCTAAATAACTATAATGTATTATTTCAGCGCAACATAGATATATGATTTCATCTTTGGTTTAAGTATTTTTAAATAAAAGGATATTAGGTAGACTACCTTCTATGTTGTTCATTATTTTTACCATTTAAGTATTCTGTTGTTTGTGTCGTTTATTTAAAGAACGTCATTCAGTATATTAAATTAATAATTCAGTAGTTTAAGCGGGCGAAGCCGCGAGTGGGTCGCTAGTATCTAAATAATTATATAAGTATATTTAATATTTTTCCCCTTTAGTGTTTTTCTGGTGGAAAACATAGACAATTTTTTAATTTGAGAAAATATTTTATTAAGTACTAGCTGTCCGCCCGCGGCTTCGCCCGCTTGAACTACATGTTTATTCATTTAATAAACAGAATTGACTGACAACTATAATGACTTCTAATACGATTTTTTATTACTTTAATCTGTAATCTTCCAATATGATTTTATTACTACATTATCGTAATTTTTTTAAGGTTTTGTGCAATGTTGATTATAAATATATAATAATATACTTTGAGCATTGATACATAAAGCTAATTATGTATTGTACATATTTATTTTTGTAACATTACATTCTTTGTTATGTACGTCTTATCACAATTTTTGAAACTCTGTTAAATGTTCTGACGTCAGTGAATAATTTAATTTACTCTTTCAGAAACAGAAATGTTAAATTATTGATTTGGGTAAGAATTAATAATATTCTATATATTAAATGAATGCTGTAGTTTTTAAAGGAAGGAGGCATTGCGTGTTGAGTGGCAGAACTCAACTATGCCTCCACATCAGAGAAAAGAAATAGAAATATAAATTTAAGTAAATATTTCATCTCCTTGACCGGGGATTAAACCCACTACCAGTCGATTTTACAGTCACACCTTGTGCTCCTGCGCCACGACTGGCCTCCTTTATCTGTCTTGAATTAATTACGATTTAAACTTAACTATTATGATTTATAAAGGTAACCTTCACTAGCAATTCAATTGTGTTTACTTTATTACCAGTGCGATTCAGAAAATGATGCTTTATGCACAACGCCATCTATTGGGCTTAAAGTTAAATTGTCACTGTTCGGATAGTTAAAAAATCCCGTTTTATATTAAATTTCACTAATATTCATCGAAAACGACGTTTTACTAAATACATACTACACAGTTAAAAATACAATTTTTTTATAAACAATTATACATTTATTATAAGTATAGATATAGATTGCTATACAGGGTGGAAGAGGCAGCGCTCCTTTTACGGAAACAGCATATGGGGTAAAATATTTCAAACCCATACCTAAAGAAATTAATCAAGATGCCTCGACCGTTTTTAATGTAGGATTTTTTTTCATTTCACGATTTTTATCCATACCTGTATTTCGTGTGACGGAATTACGTATAGATCCCAATAACATAAACACTTACTATAACAAAAATACTACTAAAAGTTAAACAACTTTGAACTTTATCGCCAATACCTACGACTCGATTTCGGAATGAGGCGTGTGCGGCGGTTTTCCTATGATAGGTTTATGTGTGCGTGCGTCGTCCTTACAAATGGCGTTTTATTTTAAAACGACAATTTTATTATTTATTTTGTTTGAAAAAATAACTTTTTCATTTTTGGGAATTTATTTTTTTCTGATTTATATTAGACTTTTATAGAGTAGTTAAAACTGTGGTTTCATTTAAAGTGGTGCTTACACGTCCACCCTGTATAATTTCGCAGGCAAACTAATGCGTTCTAAAATGCGACTAATGAGTTCATTCAAATGACGATTACTTTTTTTTAATTAACTGATTTTGATAACACAAACTTTAAAAGCTATTCTGAGTTAAAACAAAACAATTGGTTAAACTTTTAAGTAAATCGGTTCAGTACTTTCAGAAAAAAATGTCACAGACAGACAGACAAGAAATTAAAAAAAAACATTTTTGCTTTCCACTATTCTTTTTAAGTGTCCCTCTGTCCATTTCAGTCAAAATTACTAAATGTGCAGACAAAATATTTTTACTGATTTATACTTGTAAATAGAGATAAAATAAATTAGTGTAGGTAGTTTTTATAATTCTAATAGAATTAAACAACTTTCTAAAATCAAGTTCTATCCTTGCATGCGTTGTAATAACCATTAGGAGCTATTAACCCTAGATTACTAACCTTATTTTTCGACGCTTATTACGAACCTTCGTCGTTTCGACTACGGTATTTACTACAGGGGATAGTGGGTTTTATTTAAATTAAACTTGTACGTTTTTATTTTTATTATTAATTATTTATATCTTTTCTATCTATTTATTATGTTTACATAAACCAAAATATGATAATTATTAACCATCAGCCTTTTGAATAAGATCATACATTTTATGCAAAATCAACAATAGTAACATATTTAAAGTTGTTATATTAATATTATAAAAAGTAAATGTAACATACAATCTCTAAATATATAAAATAACGAATATAATAATCTAATAAAATAACAATTTTGGTAAAAATCTAGCAATTAATACATTTGTGACATACGTCAAGTTTGTGCTCCCCGCACAACGATTTATTGTACTTGGTGTAACTTTCAGTCATCCAAAATCTTTCGCTTCGCGGGCAAAAGCCAAATATTTACCTTTTTCTTTGCACAGGAGGTACATCGGAGGTCCGAAATGTAGAATTCAAAGTACTCCTTCCTGATATGTTTAATATACGTGTAAAGTCCCGCAGACCAGTTTTTAGAGTTGATATTGTCAATATCTTTTGCATGAGAGATTCGATTAGCTTGTAATACAGAGCTTTTAGGTAATCACGTCTCGATAAAGGTTTTTTGTTAGCATATATATTATAAGTTACATAAATAACGTAACTATTTATAAATGCAATGTTTAGCATTCTATAAAAAAAGTACAATAGCCAGTGTGTTTTTCTATTGCAAGAAGCAAGGAAACACATCTGGTCCAATTTGTCTACACCTCCTTTAGTTTCCTTGTAAAACTCGATCAAGGAATTGCGTCACTACTTCAAATAATATCTTGACCTGAAAGTTGCTGCTAGGTCAAAGTAGAAACTTCATCTTCGCCATCTGTTTCATAAGCAGAATCAGCCTCAAGGTGGTCTTCTGTCACTCCCTGATGAATTTTCTATATTGCTATCAACTTGTAATAATAACTGACGAATCACATCTAAACAACGAATAATAAACAGCATTGAATATAAGCAAAATAAATAAACAATGCAGAAAAAAACGCAAATATAAGCTAACTAAATAACACAAAATATTACGTTGTTACTAACCTTCGTCGATTCGAGACGAGCCATGGTTGGTAGAATGGCGCTCACGGGCCCCCTGCGCTCAAAACATTATCATCAGTCGCGGGGGCAATGGGTCGACATAGATTACCTAAAGTATGAAAGCAGTATGATCGCGCGCGCAAAAGTGAACACGATTTGAACAAATCTGCGTCGTCGAATCGACGAAGGTTCGTAATCTAGGGTTAAAGAAAAAAAACATTCTCATTTAGAATTATATTGTTATTATATGTTATATATATAAGATATTATATGGTCGCTAGTAATTTAAACACATATTTGATATCCTACCTACGTCTATTCAAGTAGATAAAATTTTTATTAAAATTCTTTGGCCAGTACCTAGGTATATGCTACTATAGCGGTTTTTGTGAAATACGCTATTTAATAATATTTTATATTTTTAATTACGCTATTTAATAATATTTTATATTTTTAATATTGTGAAAAAATCGTCCAAATTTATTTAACACTTAGGTGTACAAAGAATGAAGATATACAAAGAGAATAATTTTACACACTCACAGAAGGAAAAAAAGAAATTTAAAGAAATACTAAAAGAAATAGATAAGCGAAACAGATGCGTATTAGCAAGCGAAAAGGCTTAAAATTGAATATAAGCAATGAGTCCAATATTTAAACAAGTCAACGTCGCAACCGATAGTAGCCGACTCTTTACACGTAGCTAGCAAGCATGCTACGTCACGCACAGCAAAAAAACTCGAAACAAGTTTACAATGCGAATGCGCTGCGTGCGGATGATTATAATAAATATAAATAACTTAACTTTAGTTTTAAGCAAATTTGCAAATAGGATGTAGTGTAAGAATATGATATTAATATCGAATAAAATAGTTTCAGTAATTATTATAATTATGAATTAATTTTATTAAAAGATAGTATTCACTACAGTACTCCCCCCAGAGACCTGGTTAAGGGCGATAGTAGTCTGGAAATCCAACTCTTCTTCCGCTTCGTGTCCGCATTTCAAGTTTCTGCTCCACATCCGACTGAGAGATTGCCTTTGGTGCAGTAACTGGTCTGTTTAATACAGGAACGGCCTCTCGCGTAGCATATGCGGGCTTGAGCCTGTCCACACTCACGTTGTTAGGCTTACCAGATATGTTTATCTTAAAATATTTAGGCGTCCTTTTCAGAACTTTGAACGGGCTTGCATATGGTGGTTCCAGTGGCTTGCGGACGTGGTCCTGCCGTAAAAAAACGTGTGTCGACTCTGCAAGGTCGGCCGGCATATGAAAAGGACCTGTCCTATGCCAAGACGTGGGCTTCGGCGAGAGTCGTGCCACACCAGCACGAAGACGAGTAACCAGATTTGTGATATCACCTGTCTTGTAATCTTCAGAGGGTGCAAGAAATTGCTCTGGAAGACGAAGGGGCTCCCAGTAGACCAGCTCAGCTGCTGAAGCCTGAATGTCGTCCTTTTAGGCGCTACGGATGCCCAGCAGCGCTAATGGAAGTGTTCCGTCCTGTCTAATATTCATTAATTTACTGTTTTGATATATTTTTTCTGTAGGTGTTAGATGTGGATAGTTAAAAAGTGATTTAATAATTTTATTTTGTGATGTTTGTATACGTTGTATATGACATTTAGAAGCTGTGCCCCATATTTCGATTAGATATAAAAGATGAGATTTAAATAGTGAGTTGTATATCATAACGTGGACTCGATGTGGAAGACATCGAGATATAGATTTAAGCATATACATAAGACTAGAAAGTTTATTACATATAAAATCAATTTGTGTGACAATTTGAAACCGATTTTCAAGATAAGATTTATAAATATTAAAGGCGGTGTCAGAAACACCTATACATGCAAGTTTTTGTAGAAGTATAGGATGGCTAACTGTGTCAAAAGCCTTTTTTAAATCAATAAAAACCCCTAATACATCTTTCTTATTGTCAATGTTTGTTCTATTTTTTTATGTGAGATCTAGCGCAGCATGAACTGTATTTGATTTTTGTCTGAAACCATATTGCTTAAGTTTTTAAAATAATAAAAAATACAACAAGGCGACCTTATCGATTAAAGCAGTGGTTCTCAACCAGTGGTCCGCAAAGGCCTAAATATGATCCGCAAATGCTTTAATTTTAGGAGATGGTGAGGCGTTGGTTTTCGTGGAGCGAGTGAGAACAGCATCCTACATGGGTAGTAGTAGAGTATGCTGCTGTCTTACATATAAATTATTTCGACGTACAAATTTATTAAAATACTTTACTAATTATTAAAATAATTACATATTAATTTATTGATTTTATGAAATAAGTAAGCCAGCTCACGTAAGGAAGTTATGACGTCGCAATGTCTTTTATTTTGCCAATTCGCAGAGTTGATTTTAAATTCGAAGTACCTATTGGATTTGACTAGTTGTCGTGATGTGAGTGAGTTTTTTTTTTGTTGATAAATGTCTCATTTGTCATTAAATGAAAATTTTCACTGCATCTATTTACCTCACCATCACCTCCACAAACAACCACGTGTAATACCAGAGGAGCTACAGATGCCAGCCTCTGAGGTGGAGATAGATACATTTTTGGTACTCAAGTGGTATCGACCTGGAAACACTGCCACAGGCAGGCCACTCCACAAATGCGTGGCGCGTGGGAGAAAGTTTTTATGAAACCGCACTGTAGTGGAGTGCCAGATATCTGGTGAGGATAGTATGATACATGCGGTAGAGAACTCACAGCGAGGAGACGTCTCTACGCAAATTCAAAGTATCAAGCTCACTCAGGTGCAACAGCCTAGACATGAGAAAAGTACTCCATACGAGACCGAATCTTGGCCTAATACAGGGCCAATCGGTATTCTGGCATGAAGTACTATGCCGCTCGCGTAAACTAAAACTGTGTTAGATGTCATACTTCTCGGTCCACAGAATTTTTGTAAAAAAGAGTTAGTTAAGAGGTTACGGTTGACCGGTGATGGTTATCTTAAAGTGTATCGGGAAAAATAGAAGCATTATTTAAATCCTGGTGCACTGGAACATAAACGTCATAGTAGCCCGAGGAAAGATTTCGTGTAAATATTTCTCTTTGCCGAACAAATCAAGCATTACATTAACCTGATGATACAGTTTGGATCTTAATATTGCAAACCTACTGCGGCCTTTAATTCACAATAACTTGTCAAAAAAAAGCATACTTGCGCGATACTCTTCTTTAGAGCAGTAAAGAAAATAATAATGAGGATCTATAGGAAGAAAATTTCTAAACTTAGCTTAAGCTATATTAGTCGATACCATCGTCTTGTGCACAGTAACTATGGCTCGTTCGATAGTTGTCAAATTTAAGGACTCATTGAGGAATAACGTTTGGTCATCCAAGACAAAGTTAATGGTGCAATTATAGTTTGCAAGTATTGGTGGTACAAAGCACCGAGTTAAAATGTAGCTGAATAGAATATGATCCCAAGCTTGACTTTACTACTCCTCGCCATTTCCACAAGTGATGCTAAAACCAGCTAATAGCCAGACCTTCGTTATTTTATAGTCTAAAAGTTTATGTAGGCGCACCCAATACTGGTAAGTACTATCATGGAATATGATGTTTGAATAGTGGTTACTTTGACAGTTATTAGATAACTAAGATGCAAAAAATAGTACGTAACTTTCGTTAAATTATAAAGTTTTTATATTTACTTGACAATGATATTATAAATGACGTTGCCAGACACTGAGCATGGTTGTAACCCCTTGCCAGACACCTCTAAACTGATAACAGTGATTTACTAAAATTACAAGCGCTTATGAATCTAATACAATAAAATGTAAAAAATATTATTGGCTCCTAATTTGCCCGTAGGCGCTTATAGCTTATAGAGTTTGGGGGTGTCTGGCAGGGAAAGGCACTAAACTATAATAATAATAATTGATCTTACTAAACCCAAGTAACCTTATAAATAATAAGATTTGGGTGTGAGGGATTTTGTACTAGTATAAGGACATGACCGCTATAGTGAATGTGAACACTGCGTTCCTATCTTTTAAAGCCATTTTTAAATTGTATTCCATAAAACGTTTTGTCGTAGCCCCCTTCGCGTTCCGAAGTAACATTTTGACTGCTCTTTGTCTTCGCTATATATAGTATATGCAGATGTTGGTATGCGGAGCTATTGCTACGACGGCATTCGAAATCTATCATGCAGTTGCAGCCTAACCGGTTTAGTGTTTACCATTACAACGGTCGCGCTCTTCAGACCCTGAGCCTCGTGGGTTGTCAGCACCTTCGAGCCTTCTTCTTCTCCCCATCCATGGCCGATAAGGTATTCTTTCTCGTCCTGGGTAAATGTGAGGTACGCGGTGTCATCTTGATATCCTTCTTTTTTTTATAGTTGAAACTTCCACCGACTTCTTTGTGAACTCTTCCAGTGCCGCCGCCTGTCTATCATCAGCCAGAAATTTCCTCCTGCCAAATATACTCCTTAAAATTGTATGAAAGCCACTGCACGTGGCCCTTGCAGCTAAATGTTTTGTCTCTGACTGTAGATTTTTTGCTTTGTCTTCAGCAGTATATCACTTTGTTTTTCGATTTCACGATTCGCAACATCACCAACCATCCTTGTGAGTAAAACTTATAGATTTTGTGTCTCATTGCAATTTTCTTAGTACTACTATTCAACAGACTAGCCGGACAAGGCGAAACCGTGATATGTTTGTGATTTCTAGGCTTGCATAAGCTAATTATGCCTATTATGTGCTGGCCGATTGGAGAGTATATTATTATTAACTTTGGTATATATTTATTTATTTTTTATAAATATTATTAATTTTATTTTTTATAGATTTTTATACATATATTTTGCGTATTATTTGTATTATTAATTTGTAATTATATCTGATTGCAGTTACTGTTTCTTTATCGGCGTCGTCATTGGACTCATCTAGTACAGCTAGTTTCATCAGTACATCAACTTCTCCTAAGAGTCTGTTGAGTCTGTGAGTTGTTTCTTATTTCTTATATTCTCTGAAAAACTTTAATGTTCTTCTTATCAATATTTATCCTGTTCATTACCTGATATGCTTGCACCATTAGACTCCCGTAACAACCATGCCATCCTAGTGTCTCTAACTTGGTTAAAGTTCTGTTTGCAATGACTATGTTGATAAAAGTGGAGGTGATTTTAATAATTTTAATAATAATTTAATACTGTAATAAATGCGATAATCTACTAAATGAGTACTCTTAGTTATAAGTACTAGAACTGATATGTTTAAATTAAAACATAATTAAGGATGGTCCATTCCATCATACCCTTCGGGGAGTCCTCATGCTTTTCATCTTCCACCAGTATCTTTGATAATGTGTTTTGGAAGGTCAACTGGTCTCCCTATTCCTCTCTTACCGCTCACTTTTCGATCATAAAATCGTTTGGCTGTAGTGTAACAGCTTCGCGTACCAACACTATTATGTACGGCCAAACGTGCAGATGTGCCGACGTTTCGACGTCTCGTCAAGACACCGTTAACTCTATTACCTGCAGGAATACGTATTACGGTATCCATCTCGTATCTTTCATCTCTACTGAACGTACTCACTTCTCACTTCATTCACTTGTTCCAATCCTAGAACGTCTCTGACACTCTCGCGAAACTCTTCGAATTCGTCTATTAGAGCTAAGGATACTGGTGCATAGGCCACTAGCAAGAATACGCTTATTATCTCCAGCTTAAAGCGACCAAAGCAGTCTAGGGTTGATTTACTTGTATTTTACCGCTGCACTTAACAACCGAGAGGATAATAACACACTTATATCTTGACAGACCCGCTCGCTCTCTGGTAACACGGCCCAGAAAGCGTCTTCCATCCCTCCTCTCGCACTCCACGTAGCTATTTGTAGCTCCGTCCGCCACCTCCCGCCGCTCCTGGCATGTCGTATTGGGTGACAGTCACTTAACTCTTTAGCGATGAAGATGATGATGATGAATCAAACTATTTGAAAATGTTTCTTAATGTCATTTAATCGTAGTTATTTTAAATAAAATGTTACTATTAGGTATTATTTTTATATTTTTTGAGATTTACTCTTCCACTTCCAAGAATTCTTGAACTTTCTGGTTAAAATCATCAGCGTATTTCATATGAATGTCGTGTTTGCCTTGTGGGTATAAGAAGTATCTGAAATTAAAAGAATGCAAAGTGAAATTACTTTATTGGTTTCTTAAAGAAAAGTAAATATTTTTTTTATATAGCAGCAAGATATTAAGGCATAATAAAAATGAGACAAGACAATATCAAATAAAAACAGGTGTATGCTCCAAATAAGTACAGATATGGTAAAATCGCGTGGAAATACATTTTAAAATTAGAACTAATTTTCTTCGACATCAAGAGCTTTTTGTACACTATTTTCTGTATTATTTCATAAAAATCCACCACTATATCTTATTAATTACGCTATATCTTGACGATTAAAAAAGTATTTAAAATTTTAGTTAGTTATTTGTTATCAATCAAAAAGGTAAACGCGGCGATGTTTTTTCACAAAGGCTGCGCCAATATATATTTTTTGGTATAAAATGTTAAAATAAACATCTATTAAAATTACGACTTGTGACAAAATTTTCAATCTCTCTTGCCCAATAAAGAGAAAAGTACAATATTGAAACAGTTTCATGCTCCATAATTAAATGGGGAATATATAAGAGAATACAAAAACATCAATAGTCCATGAAAAAACAAGTAAAATAAAGTTTTAAGCACTTTATTGAGTGATAAAAAAGTTGCAAGTGACCTCCTATCACTTATCAGTTTGTTTATCCATCTACCAATCACCTGTGTAATAATATATATATATATTATATATATATATATATATATATATATATATATATATATATATATATATAATATATATGCGTTCTCCCCATGTAGTATATATATATATATATATATATATATATATATTTGTGCATACGCAACCCCGATGCTGTGTAGGTTATACGTCGTTGGGTCAATCCTCAAAAAAGTATTTAACAAGTATAACGTATATTTAAATATCAGAGTAGCGACGTGGATATTTTGGCTGCACAAGCTAATTTTATATATATTTTTTTATTTAAATTGTGTTAAAATGACTATTGGTAAATCATCGGATTTCAATGTTCGTTCGTGGAATTGGACATTATATGTGGGGTCGAAATGTATTTTAAAGTTGACGGAATTAATGAGGAATACCAATATTAATCGCGGCAAAGCCAAGCAATAAAAGTTAGGCGCAGCCAAGAATAAAAGTTACCCCATTTGTGATAACAAATCATTCTTCGTTCAGTAAGAAGGATTATTAACAATCCAAACTATAATTTGTAGTTGATATTCGTTTAGGAGACCGTTGTGACGCAGGGGAACAAGGGCGCGACTGTAAGCGCGACGGTTGTAGATTCGATTCCCACTCAGGAGTGTCGGGCAAAGCGCGAGTTCCACCACTCAACACACAATGCCTCAAAAATTCGGCGGAAGGAACGGAGCAACTTGAGGGTATTGATTTAGTCAAAGAAGAAAACAGGCCAGCGAAAAGATACTACAACTTTCAAAAATTATACTTGCTTAGAGTTCTTGATATGGTAGCATAAAAATGGGAAATGTCCTGGATGGATAAGCTTATCCTTCTGCCCATACAATATGAATGTAGGGCATGTTATATTTTTTAATTGATCACTACATATGTCAGGTTCTGGTTCCATGATATCCATCATATTGTCTACCCATTTTTTCCAAAATTGGCGAAATCCTTCTTCGCCGTATGTCTCGATCATAGTTTTTTTAATTTGGTCTCCCCATGTAGTAACATCTTTTATTTCTAAAAAAATCTATAATTAGCGTCATACAACTTGTACTATATACTCAATAGTACTTGCTGTTCTTAGTTATCAATTTTTATGATGAAGTGATTAGGTAATTTATATTTCCATTTCTTCGCTCTGGTCTCGAGGCAAAGCGCGGCGTTGAGTTCTGCCACTCAACACGCAATGCCTCCAGAATATGGCAGAAAGTGGGGAACGGAATGTCTTAACACTAGGTTCCCTCTGCCTACCCTGCTGTGTGCAGGATACAGCGAAGCTGAAGTGATTAGGTATTTCGCGATTGAAAAAAATAATTAATTAATGGTTATAAAAAAATCTGATTCATAGGATATGTACATATGTATGTAGGTACATATTCTATTAATCAGATATTTTTTATATTAAAAACTCATTCCTCATCCTTCTTTGATCTTCCCAACATGTGTTTTTTTAAATATATTCACTTAATTTATATTAAACGTAAGAAGACGCACGTCTATAACTGTCAATGTCGTCTCGGTGTAAAAACGAGCTGGTGCACCAAATCACTAATTTTTTCACTTCATCCGGATGTTGAGCGGCGAGGAACATGCTGGCCCCGCCGCCTGCACTCCACCCCATAACAGAATACTTAGGTATGTTTAAATACTGAAAAACAATAGTAAAAGATTGTTGATAATTGATTTATTAAATATTTTTCCGTCGGTGACCGGAGGAATTTAGAGATTTAGAGATTCCATATGGGTGCGTGACTTTTTACCCGTTGATCCATGGACGTGGAAAGGAATTTATTTGAACCTATGAAGGCGGTCTATCTTAGTGTGTGCGAACATGACGCAAGTGTAGTGTATAATAGAGTGAATGTTAATATTGTACATTGTTGTGTTACTCCGAAGTTACATTTTACATCGCTTGCTTACTTGCTTGCGTAAGTAGCTTTGTTTTTGACATACGTGGTGTGTGGCTGGAAGGAAAGTTTCGAATAAAGTAAGACGCTTAAGTATTTGGACCTGACGTTTCCAAGTGACCGTTCTACCCTGGAGGCATGTAGTCGAGACGGTCTCTTATCGATTGCAAGAGAACAGCACAGCTACACTTTTCTTCGGGCTCACATCAAACAGCCACTTGCTGAATGTATCACCTAGTAAGTAGCGTATTGCAGTCTTTTTCGCTAGTGTAATGTGAATAGAAGATGTGAGAGTACGAAGATCTTACGAATTTGTTGGAATATGAATTTGTATTTTTTGGTGACATAAAATTTTACTTTGAAATAAATTTTGTTTTCTTTGTTTACATTTGCCCAAATGAATAGACTATAGTACTGCCTTCGAAGCACGTTCTAGAAATTAATTGGTGACAGTTCTAGACAGGCCGTAAAACTTAGTCTTAAAATTAATAAAACATTTATGTGAATTTTTAAGATAGGCCTTCTTTTATACACTCTTTTGGTCGTGTACATTATAAAAATATTTAAGTGTAAAGGTGGAAACCGTTTTTATATAATTTTTGGTTATAATGGATGATAAATGGAAATATAGTGAGTAAAGTAGGCAAGGTAAAGAATACTGTTTTACATGTTTAAAATTTTATTGCGTGAAATTTAAGAATGAAATTCTTATTTTATTAAATAATTTAAGTTGATATGTACCTTCATAAGTTCGTAAGCAATATTTGCATCCCTCTGGTAGCCTTTCTTAGTCAATATTCGCTCTGGAGGGACACTTTTTCCATATCCTTGAGGGTCGAATATTACAAGGGTAAATTTTTCTCTATTAAACCCATTTATTTGATACTGATAGTGCGACTTGATAGTACCCAAAGCGCCTGGTATCATTATCACATTGTGAGGGCCATGACCGACTTTCGTGTAATTTATATTAAATTTTCCTATTTTAATTTGTTGTTCCTGAAAATAATTAATTGATATTTTGACAATTATGTTTGTACATATTATACCTACAGAATATTTTATTTTTAAATTACTTGTGTTTTGCGGCGTTATATATTATAATATGTAGTTTCGTTTCTGTGGACTATAAAACCCAAATTTTTGTTTTTTCCCGGTCTCAAAGGAGTTAACTCCTTTCTAGAGAAAATTCTGTGAGCTGTCAGTTAATAATATCATTGTGTTAAGTAGCAAAATCCAACACCAATCTATATCTAACGAAGCATTACTTTCATTATTGCAAAAAAAACTATATTGTTTTTATACTGCATTAACTCAATGCAGCATAAAAACAATATAGTTTTTTTTTGAGGCAACTGAATAACGATAGCATCAATATCCTTTTTAAAAAAATAATATCTCACATACGTTGAGTGCAGGGACAGCGGCGGTTGTTGTAGTTTTTACCATCTGACGCAGAGTATGTCCTATTGTCATTTTCTTCAAATTTTATTACTTATTTACTATTAATATTCTTCCAAACTCCACTCTTTCTGCAAATAAATCAAAATGAACATTGTTCAGATTGCATACTATTTTATTACATTTTTCTTCGTCAATTACCTCCTATATCTATTTATTAATGGCGTTAAAATGTATTTATTATTTGTCATTAATTAGTATTAAATAAGTTGTGTCTGCTTAAAGTGTTTTTAGGGTTTTGTACCTTTTAAGGAAAAAAGGAACCGTTATAAGATCGCTATGTTGTCCGTCTGTCTGTATGTCTAAAGAGCCTTTATCTCAGGAATGCTTGGAGATATCGAGTTGAAATTCCAACCATATACTCAGATCTACAGCCCCATCATTTGGAAAAAAAAACTTATTTCTACATTAACTTAAAAAAAAGATATGATCGTTTATATTGCAAAAAAAAACACGTATTTCAACACTATAAAAGGAATCAAAATTAATAGGGTATTTTCGGTTGACCTAGAATTATGAAATTTGGCAGCTAGAATCACAAGTAGTACTAGTTCAAAATAATATCTGAAAATTTATACTTATACATTTGTGGTTACATTCTAAAAAATAATAGCTTTAAAAGTTAGGCAAAATTTGGTATTAAAGTCGCTAGTTCAAGTGAGGTATCAAATGAAAGGTCACGGGCTAGTTAAGCTTGAATATCAGAAAAAGCTAGAGATCTTCAATTTTTATACGGAACCCTCGGTGAGCGAGGCCGACTCGCGCTTTTTTGTGGTGTATGTTTTTAAGGTAAACTAATACGCTACTTCGTCCGCTAAACATATTTTTATATTATACAAAACAATCTGTACAAAATCTTTATTTATATAAGGTAAAAATAAAAAGATCTAAAATTCCATCTAAATATGTACAGTTGGTATTTTGTTGGAAAGAAAAATACTTTTTAGAAAACGTATAAAAAATTGTTACAGTTAATTTATGTTGTTAGCATCTCTGTAGAGAGATTTTTACAAATTTCGGCTACCCAAAGATAATTAAAAAAGCCAAAAATTATCATTTGACAAGAAATAATACTATTAATTAAATATTTTCATCGTTTTTAAAGTATTTTTAAACACTTAGGTACTAAGTGTCTTACTTATTATGACTATCTTAACACCCAAGTGATAAAATGAACTTAACCTTATTTACCAATAACATTAATAGTAAATGTATGCATTGCCTAATGTCAGCTTTACGCTGTATCCCGCACAGCAGGGTAGGCAAAGGGAAGTTAGTGTTAAGACAGTCCCTTTTTACTTTTCTAGAGAAAATTCTTATTATCAGAAAAAATATCTAACTAATTTAAATGAACAAAATAATAAGTTAACGGAACCAAAGTAAAATATTAATAAAAAAAATACGCAAAACCAGCTACATTATCAATATTATCAAAGTAAAATAAATATTTAAAAATATTAAAATTAAATGTGTTGTGCTATGTTCTTGCAAGTGCGTGTGGTTATTTACATAATACTCAAATACAATAAAAAATAATTTTATATTTTTTGTCTCTGTCTGTCTGTCTTTCTATTTCCCCGAGCTAACTGGCAGTTCTCCAAAACGCTCAAATTTTAATTTCCTTGTGATTACTCATTAATAGTAAATAATTTTAATAAGATGAATATCGTATTAAATACTTAACTAAATAATAAACAAGGCGTCTAGACAAGTTTGAT
>DWQW01006925.1:0-15647 GCA_018249695.1 Heliconius erato demophoon | reverse complement strand
TAAGCGCGGCGTTGAGTTCTGCCACTCAACACGCAATGCCTCCAGAATTCGGCAGAAAGTGGGGAACGGAGTGTCTTAACACTAGGTTCCCTCTGCCTACCCTGCTGTGTGCGGGATACAGCATGAAATATTTACTGTTTTCATTTTCTTGCTCTGGTAACAAGACAAAGCGCGACGTTGAGTTCCGCCACTAAACACGCAATGCCTCAAGAATTCAACGGATAAGTGTTAACAGAAGTGTCCTAATGGGAACAGAACGTCTTAACATTAGGTTCCTAGGTAACCTCTGCCTACCCTGCAATGCGCGGGATATAGCGTGAAGCTAAAAAAAATTAAAAAAATCTATGTAGGTATAAAATAGAATAATGGTTCTGATGTATAACGTCATAAAACTAAGTAGTGAGGTGCAAAGTGTAAATAAAGTAGTGATGGACGATAATTGTAAATATAAACATTAGGATGAATCAATATTTGTATTGAATCGATTAGCAGTTAGATGAATGAATTTATTCGTCTTTACTTATCTATTTTCCTAGATGCGACGTTAATATCACATATTTTATAGTTATTTGTAATTAAATGAACCATAATTAGATGCACGTGATTGTGAGCTTACAAATCTAATTAAAAAATAATTTATGATTTACATTATATATTTATTACACAAAATATTATTAATTATTTTCAAAGAGCGGTCTTGAGTTTCGCCACTCAATACGTAACGTCCTGAATAGTCTTAACATTAGGCCTATAAACTATAATGTTAGCTCAGAGAGCTTCAGAGAGCTCAGAGAACTCTACCTACGCTGCAATTTCCGGAAAAGTAAAAAAAAACTGAAATATGTATATACCACAAAGCAAAACGGCATTGTTGAGAACAGAGTGAAATGTCACTTATTTCTTTTCTTTATTCTAATTGTTCACCAAATATGAAAGAAATCTTAGATAAAAAGGAAGAAGGAAACATTACTTAAGCTATTGCGTCAATCCATAAATGTTACATTATATTTATTATGCCAATAAAATATTAAATCATGAATTTTACGACTAACATTAATTGTATGGCAATTTTTAAAATAATCAATATTCAATATTAATATAATTAATAAAAGTCGTAATACGTGATTCTTTGGTTAATTTCCTATTCTAGACAGTTTAATTATCAACTTTTCTAAAAAAAAACAATTTTAATTTGAGTTTCTTGGGGTCTGACGCGACAGTTGTGAGTTCGATTCCCACACGAAGTAATTAATTATTTTCATTTCTTCACTCCGGTAGCGAACTAACTCTTAACACTGGTTTTTCTTTGGTGAAACTCAGAAAAGCAATTTAGATACTCATGCTTTAAAATTATTTTTCAAAAAGAACAACTGTGGCAGCTTCTTATAGGACTTATACCATGTTACTTTGACAGTTTTTTAATTTTATTTTCAGGATGACAGTGAAGAGATTGGAGATCTCTACCATGATGACGAAAACGGGGCCGCCCTTCTGATTAGAAGACATCCGAAACATGGAAGATTAGTGGTGGTAAGTTATTGTAATTATAAATATCAAAATTATTGAACGTACATGCGACGATGTATGTGATGCTGACTGTAAATGCGACGATTATGAATTCGATTCCTACTGCAACCACAAACATTTTTTCACGTAAAATGCGCAGCGTTGAGTTCCACCACTCAACAAGCCATATATCTTTTAAATTCTTTTAAATAATGAGGAACAGAGTGTCTCAACACTAGGTTCTCTCTGCCTAACCTATATGCAGGATACAACATGAAGCTTAAAAATAATATTTAGGCCGTTGTAGCGCAGCGACTGTATCAAACTGTGAGCGCTATAGTTGTAAATTTGACAGAATATCTTTTTTAATAAAAATAAAAATGAAGCGGTTTCCCCCCTTATTTTTATGTTTATCATCCCTTTGGGATAACAATGCACGTTGCCAGTCAAAACGCAATGTCTTGAGTTAAAACGTGAAGAACGAAGTTTTGACAAAAAGTGAATTACAAAACAAAACAAACTTCTCTATAGAAAAAGTATTAAAAGAAATATAAAAATAACAAAAGGTACGGACTATAAGTCTGTAGTGTAAGTAAGAATTAAAATGAAAAAAATAAATAAAAACAAAACAAAACAAAAAGACGACTGCACAAACTAAATTAATATAGTTAAAAGAGTGTTACAATCACGCGAAAGACAAATCCAACGATATCTCACAGACACACATACTTTCATATATACATATATATACCAACAAAAAGTAACACAACCCTCTTTTGGGCTTGGGCTGTCGGGTAAATAATTAAAAAATATAGACGCTAACGCTATAGACGCTATGTCTTTAAGCATCTTGTTGTAATACTAGTATACTCAAATATCAGATTTAATTAGGCATATTTAAATACTGTGATCAAATTATACTAGTCTCTGAAAGTAATGAACACTTATCTATTACACGTAAACAAAACTAAAAACAAAGTTAAGTTGGATTTCTCCATTTTTTTTCTCCATCCGTCCTTGACAGGTCACGCGGTTGAACTTCAGCAATAAAATACATTCTAAGTAGCGTTTTCCAAATTAAATTTACATACAAACTGCTTCGCTACAGCAGGTCCGCTAAAAATGTATAAAAATAAAATAAATTAGTTATGCCGTTAAAAGAGGAGGATCAAATTTCTTTTTATGTTTTATACTACTATTTTGTAAAAACAAATCAAATCAACTTCACACTGTATTCCGCACACAGCAGGGTAGGCAGAGCGAACCTAGTGTTAAGACCCTAGGTTCCCCACTTTCCGCCGTATTCTGGAGGCGATTGCGTGTTAAGTGGCGGAACTCAACGCCGCGCTTTATTTCGACACCAGAGCGATGAAAAGGAAATATATCGGATATAGGGATCGAACCCACAACCGGTCGCGTTTACAGTCATACTTTGTGCCCATGCGTCACGACTGGCTGGAATTATAATAATGTAAAAATTAATGATAATTTAAGTTAGTAAATAGATTTTGTGCTATTTACCGTGGCGGTAGGTAAAGAGTGAACCTCCACAAGGAAAAAAATATGTTAAATATATATATTTTTATGTTTAATATATTTTTTAGTATATAACAATTTTCTCTTCCTACGGGATAGTTCATTTAATTTTTAAATATGTCTATTCAATAGTAAGGAAAAGCAATAAAGTATTATTTGTTTCTATATAGTTCTAAAGACTACTTATGAAGTTCTGTCGTGGCGCAGAGGCAACTGTAATGGACGTGCAACTGTATACACGACAGAGTGTGTATCCAATTCCCATTCGAGAAAATGAAATGTTTTTATATTTATTTGTATGCTCTGGTAACGAGGCAAAGCGTGGGGTTGAGTTACGCCACGGAGGAAAGTAGGGAATGGAAGTGTCTTAATGATAACGGAGTGTTTTCACACACTAGGTTCCCAGGATACCTCTGCCTACCCTGCTATGTGCGGGATACAGCGTGAAGCAAAAAAAAATCATGCATTAATTTAAGTGAAAACTTATAGAATCGAATAAACTTTTATGGCTACCTACGCATTGAGATTAGCCTACACTAATATATGAAGAAAGAAAACTTAAAGTTATTTGTGTAAAGAGCTTATTATTTTGTATATTACTTTAAGTTCAGAAACAAATATAATTTTACACATAAATATTTATATATTAACATGTAATAATGGAGCCCTGGGATAACCCACGTTGGTCACGTATGACTTGAATGCGATATGGTATGACATTGGTACGTGCCTGACATCTAGACCGAGCTTTTGTACCGAGGGCGAAACTTTGATATTTTTTATATGAATATGTAATAGTAAAATTAAAAATCAAATCAAATCAGCTTCACGCTGTATCTCGCACACAGCAGGGTAGGCAGAGGGAACCTCGTGTTAAGACTCTCCGTTTCCCACTTTCTGCCGAATTCTGGAGGCATTGCGTGCTGAGTGGTGAAACTCAACGCCGCGCTTTGCGGAGACAACACCAGAGCGAATAAATGTAAATAAATACTTCACTTCCTCGAGTGGGGATCGAACCCACAACCAGTCGAATTTACAGTCACACTTTTTGCCTCTGCACCACGACCGGCCTCAATGTAATAGTATAATTTTATATAAACGTGTATTGGCAAATTTTAAATATTTTATACATCTTTTACTATTTTTAATAATCAATTATTAAAGTTAAAAAATATATCTATATATTTTATATTAATTTAAATATTTTTTTTAGAATAAATAAAGAAGAGAACTTCTTGATGATTAAACACTCTCTTCTATATTTATGAGACATATAATCCTATAGGATTATGCCAAATAACATGATTAGAATCTTTGAATACTTGTAAAGAGGACGATAAGCGCATTTTTTTTTTTAATTTAATTATCTATGACACTATAGATCTACAGGTATTTGGTCCTTTTCATCCTCGCAAACTGTACCTCAGTATATTTTTGATCAAAAAGTTTTGATAATCATACCCGGCAACAATAAAACACAGATTAAACGTTAATTGTTATTAACGTTATAAGTATGTGATATGTATATCTGTCAAAAGCGACTTTTAACTAAAATTAATTAGTTAGAGTCTTAAATAGAGTTAAATTGAAAGGTTAAATAAAAAGGGATAAATTTAAAATAGTTAAAAAGGCACTGACTGTCTACAATAAACCTGATATTTAAACTAGAATATTAGAAATTAATATTCTTATTTATAATGTAGCATTAATATAATTTAATTTTCATCGCTTCACTTCGCAAGCAGAGTAGGCAGATAAGTCCTAGTTTCAAGACCTGCATACGAAATCGAAACATAGTATGTAGAATAATCGAATCGGAACTCAACTCTGCGTTTTGTCTCGTCCCAGCAGAAAATAATCCCCGATCAGAGTTTAACTTCGCAATCATCACGTTTACAGTCTGACGTGGTAGTACTGCGCTACGCCAATCAATACTAAATTGTAGGCAGAGGGAACCTGATGTTACTCTATTGCCCATTTTTCGCCTAATTCTGGAGGCATTCTCGCGACTGACCTCAATAAAATTAAAAATAAAAAAAAAATAATTAGAGATATCATTCTATTTCGGTGAATCTGTTATTCGTCTCGTTTATTAGCAATTTTAAATCAACGCCTCGTAAGTCTTGACAAGCATATTACGATTTATAACAACTGGTTTGCACTTTATTATATATACTTACATAGTTTGTATTCTAGTTTCCGTACGTATAATGATTAATAATTTCGTAATCATTTTTATGGATATTTATGTAATATTTATAATAATTTATTAAAGGAACATTAAGTTAATTAAGTCTAATTTCGTTAGTTGCTTCGAATATATCGAATTTTGTGGAATAAACCGAATGAAAGCTGTTTTATTATTATACACATCCTGTTTTGATTTCGTATTAGCTGTTAATGTTTAAAGCGCAGCGTTGAGTTCCGCCACTGAACACGTAATGTCTCCAGAATTGTTTAGCGACACTAGGGTTCCAGGTTGCCTCTGCCTACCTAACCTATCTGCGGAATACAGCCTTAAACTAGTTACTCTTTCTGCTTATGTTACTAACATTACTTTATTAAATTTTTTTTAATGTTATTCTTATGAATAACATTAAAAAAAACTAAAATAGTGTTCTATTTGTCATACATATTAAGAAAAGTTTTAAATAATAAAGAACTGTAAAACTCGAACCCGGAACCTTTTGAGACTGTCCTGCGATTGAATTTATATCCTTGTTTATATCCCCTTGCTATATTTATTCATCTGACTGAGATTTGAAACCACTACCAATTAGTGCAGTCAGGCAACAACTGTGCCAGGATAGCGTTGATTGCTGTCGTAATCATAATTAAATATGCAACTCTGCGTAAAAGGAAATCCCGATCGACTCGGCCATTAACGTTAACGATAGGAAACTGACGAATGGTAAACGCTGTTTAACTGAGTGTGGTTTAGGACAAATATTATTTATTTAATGTTTGTTATTCGTTAGTTGTTTTTTTTTAATTAATAAAATAAATCAGCTTCACGCTGTATCCCGCACATAGTACGGTAGGCAGAGGGAATCTAGTGTTAAGACACTCGTTCCCCTGCGTCCCCCATTGCGTGTTGAGTGGCGGAATTCAACACAGCTTGAATTCCAACACGCAATGGGGAATGCCATGCGGGGAAAAGGCAGAAAAAATCTCGTCGGTGGTGTAGGTTAAACATAAACTAAGAACAGAACAGAGTAAAAAACACGTTATAAAAAATATAAAAATTATAATACTACCAACACCATCATCATTTAGACAATTTATATTGCAGCTAAGCAAATTATAAGATTAGAGAAATTACATACCAAATAAAGCCAGGGTCGGTTTCCTTTACTAAACATCATTTCAAAGGTGCCTCATGCTTCACTTCAAACAATATAAACATAAGTACAATCAGCCAAACAATAGACTTGCAAGTAGACTAAGGTCGATTGCGCACAATTGATGGGAAAATATTCTCAAACATCGTTTATCATATCATACGTTGGTAGTTAGGTAATAAGTACATGTAATGATTAAAACACTGGTTTTTTTTCCTTTTTTTTTTAAGTTTCACGGTCTATCCCGCAAATAGCGGGATAGACAGAGAGGACCTAATGTTAAGACCGGCCAGTCAGCCACTTTCCACTCAATTTTTTCACTCAATTCGGATATTGTGTGTTGATTCTCGGAACTTAACGTCGCGTTTTATCTTGCTATCGCAGCAACGAAATGGAAATTATTAATATGTAAACAACTTGGTAGTTGTTTACACCTACCAATTAATATTAAGATATAATAAGATTAATTGGTAGGCGACGCTGTCGCACTCCGCCACGTTGATCTCTGTATCTTAATATTGTATCACGTAACATTTTTATAATATACGAATAAGTTATGATATTTTCTTCTCGCATCTACAGTATTATAAAGTTACAGAAAAACTTTACGCTCATTTTAGGGGTTACGAACGAATATATACTGCATAGTCACATATTTTTTATTTTCCGTATCAACAGAAGTTACAAGTCGTCGCCCACAACTTTATTTTTATGGACTTTAGATGTAAAATTACGAATTGTACCTTTTCCGTGGGAATTTGGAGAAATCTTATTTCTATTTATCTATTGAGTGCCGCCACTCAATACGCAATGCCTCCAGAATTCGGCGGAAAATGGGGAACACAGTGTCTTAACACTAGGTAGCCTCTGCGTACCCTGCAGTGTAAGGGGAACAGCGTAAAGCTAAAAAAATATTTTTTCTATATACTTTTTACTCTTCTACTCTCCCTAACATAGCTACTGTCAAACTTCAACTTTCTAAGTATCGTCATATTTCGTCTGTGCATTGCCTGTTAAGTACTAATTAATAAAAAAGTTTTATACTCATATATAGAGATTATTATTAATTTGTTAAAAAAAAGGAGAAATACAATCACTAAATTACTATTAACTAGGTACACTTGTAAATTTAGGGAGGGAATCTAGTGTTAAGACACTGCCTTGAGGACAGAGTTCTTTTTAATTTTACAATTTGTAAACAGGAAGGATCAATCGGCCATGACCTGGTGATACGACCCATCCCAGACTCCATGACGGCGCCAGACGACGAAATGTTCATGGACCCTAGAAGCATGAGCGATATGGTTTCTATTGATACTGGTCTCCCTCTTGGTAAGATTTTATTTACAATTATATTTGCTATTCCCATTTCATCCTTTCATTTCCTCGCTTTGGTAAAAAGACAAAACGCAGCCTTGAGTTACGCCACTCAAAAGGCGTCTGTTTCCCTCTGGGAAATATGGGATATGTCACACATACAACAGAACATGGTATGCCGAGGCACTAAAAATATATATTTCTAAAACATTTTCTAATTTAAAAAAAATATTTATGTTTAAAATATTTTAAATTGATAACACTTAGGAAAAAAAACCATTCAAATTGAATTCGTCTATACGTCACATTATGCGACGTAAAGAGCTGTAAAATAATAACCTACTTTTATTTATTTTGTCTAGGAACCAATAACATGTTTGTAATATATATAACATTTTAAATAATGCAAACAAAATAATTATTAATACCAACATAAATCAGATATATTTTGCACATAAATAACTTATTTAATCTCCAATTTGTTAAAAAAACAAGTTTTGCAATTTTAATTTTAGTTTTTTCACACCTACCAATTAATCTTATTATATTATATATAATTATAGTTTGTCTTCCGCAAACACGTAAAGTCATTTTTAATAGTATACGTTTAATATACTGTGACCCGGCAGTGCTTTAGCTCAGACTGACATGGTCATGGTCAAAGGTGCAACAGAAATGTGGATCAAATAAAACCTGCTTAGTAATAATAATCTATTATTTAACTTACTTAATTTATAAATATAAATCTTGAAATATTTAATTAAATGTATATTTCCATTTCTTCGCTCTGGTGTCGAGGCAACGCGGTCGGGTGTACAGAATTCGGCAGAAAGTGGGGAACGGAGTGTCTTAACACTAGGTTCCCTCTGCCTACCCTGCTGTGTGCGGGATACAGCGTGAAGCTGATTTATTTTATTTTTATTTATTATTTAATTATATAGCCATGTTTTACTTGTTGTGAAAATATTTTTTTCGATTTGTTTTCATTATTAAATAATATTTAAAAAGTAAGTAAACTTTGTCGGCCGCAATTACATAATTTTTAAATTGACCGCTTAGATCTTTTGATTTACCAAAATAAGATATCTCTTCTTATGATGTTATTTGAAGTCAAAAATCCATGTGAACAAGCATACTCGTGCATTACAAAATAAAATTAAACGCTACATCAAAGAAATTTCAGCCATAACTATATAAAAAAATATTTTTAAAAAATAACAAAAGAGTGCGTAGTTGCAGCAAAATCGTGGAGCTTACTTATGTGTTATACCAAAAATATCCCTTTACCTACTTTGTGATTCAATAAAAAAAACAATATTAAAACTAATAACTGTGTTTTCTAATTATTTTAATACTTGCGTTGTTTTGGGGCACACTTTATTTGAAATGCATCTTTCGCTTATTAATTGCTAAATATTTATTTATATACAAAACGAACTGCGCCGCCTTTTGGCTATTTCGCATTTTAGATCTGTTATTAACTTCCTATGTAGATAAAAGTTTATTATTCAATCAGCTTAAAATGTATTTATTTAAATTGAAAAAATATGTAAATGTAAAATAAAGTCATAAAGAATCACGTAGGTACATTAAATTTGGAAACGCGTCAAAATTAAGTATTCCTAAATGTCATTGCATTTGATTTTTTTATTTAGTCTAGAAATAACCTGGATATCAAAGGCGAAGAGGACTTAGAAACCATTTGTAGCTTTCTGTAGCATTTATAACACTGACATATTTATTCTTTCAAAACTGCTTGCCTAATTTAAAAAAAAATACGTAAAGTTTTTATGTTTACGTTTTTTGAGTAAATCGGTCAATTCTTTACTCCACTCTATTTTCGAATGCGGACACTTGCGGAATCTAACGCCACACTTGTTACCCTCACAAACCTCATGTTTGAATAATAAATTTTCATCTGAATAGTATTTAAATTAATAAACATTAATATTTCTTTTCCAAGTCTACTATATGGCTTCTATAATATTATATTTCGTATATATGTACTTAATGGATCTCCAGAAGATTTCCCTGGAACGAACCTGGCGATTATTTCTTAAACTAATTTCAAAAATGTCCCTAAACTAGTTAAAAAGAGGTAAAATTCACTTAATACTGAAATATCTTAAAATCATTTACTAATACCATCCCATTTCATGATGGAATGACAAAACATTGAATTATAAAACAGATAATGTTAATATTTTAAATCGTTTTTTTTTTTAGTAAAAAGAAGAAAAATTGAACAAGAACAACTACAACAGGCTCTGAGAGGCGCCGGTCACGTCATCATCAAACGAGACCCGGCACAAGGCGACCATTTGAGTGATTATGGTAAGATGTTTATAAATTTTCGATGAAAACATTATTTAGAATATTTTAAAGTAAACTAGTGAAATAGCAGATCTTGGCAAATAAGTGTAAAATAAAATATTTAAATAAAAATTTCAATTTTTTACGATAATAACGTACAATCAATATGGGAATACGTACCTTCTTCTAAAGTAACTTTTTATTAAAAGTTTAAATCATTACATGTTTTTATTAAAGAAATATATGTTTTCGAATATTATTTTCTCGTAAACGATTCTTGAGGTTAAGCTGCTTTTGTATTAAAATGCTTTAAAAATAATAAAATTACTTTACGACATTAAGGTTTGTTAATTACGTTTGGAGTGTTGTAAAATTTATTGGGTTACCTTAATTGTTATCGAGATATAAAAACGAAAAAACTAAAATTTGTATCCTTTTTTCATTTTTTATTAATTGCTAATATGACCTTTTAGTTACCATAGATAAATAATCTATAAATGTTATTTACATAAGTTCCCGCCCATATTTATACATTTACAGTCTATGCTTTTTAGTTTTTATACTATTACATTATTAAACAGGTACAAATTAATTATTTTATTTACTTACATTTATAATATGTTTGTTTTTTTTTATTAATAAATTTCATATAATACTATATACTTAGTCATTTATTTATTACTTCAGCTTGCTTAAATAAATTACTGAATTCGACTATAGCCCTAAAATCGCAATATTAATACATATAATAACTATTTAATATAGCAAAGTGACATATTCCAATTCAAAAAGTGATACTCTACACGTAGTAAACGATAACCTTTTATATAATCAGAATTACCCTTAGAACTTACAATTCGTGACCATTAAGAGATTGCGGCAACCTTTAAATTTAGTTCAAAACTTTGTACAACGTGATAGGCTGTATATACTTATGTACGTATATATGTAAGTGTATGTGCAAGCAAATGCAAGAAAGAATGAAATCATATTATATAAGTATCTATATTTTTTTCTCTTCTTTGCTTACGCTTTTAAGTACATTATTTCGTCTATAACCGACAATCTATAGCGGACAAAATATAAAAAAAAATGATTTAAAAGTATATTTTAAATAGAATGTTCTGCAACAATAGAATATACTCAACAACAATACTCTGCAACAATACAAGTTAATCCTGAGCCGTTGTGGTGTCGCGTCTGTTTGTAAATACTGCGGTTGTAGGTTCAATTCACACGCGGGGGATGAATTATTTTCATTTATTAATATTGATTCAATGGGGCCTTAAAATATCTTTCTATTTGTAGTATGGAGTAGTGTAATGTTGAGACAGTTAAAAATGTAAAAATCTTTAATATAGCAATTCATTTTAAATTTACTAACCCGAAATTACCGGATACATAAATAAGTGGTGTGACAGTGGAACATTTTTTTAATCACTATTGCCTAATAAATATACATATGTGGATCAGTGACCCTAAATTTTACGAAGTTGCTACATTTTTCCGTTCGGACAGTATTAGAGAGAGACATTAGCTAGAAATAGCCTCATGTTAATACTTAGATCTACTTGCCATGTCTATTAACAGAGTCTAAAACAACAATTTTAAACTATTATTACACACCTTAGTATGTAAAAACATTTTTATAAAACCTATAAAAATCAGAACGTAGACGAACACGAACTCATAACTAATTAAATTGTAATAAGCGTGGACCTAAATATTTTGACGCAGTTCTGTAATTGGAACATTTATAAATAGCCCAAGATCAAAGGACACCAAGTCCAAACATAAATTTTGATGATTATTAATATATAATTAAGGCGGTATATGTACTCACTAATTTGAAATTTGGGGCCCTTTCGGTACCAACGCCAATTAAAGATACATAAAATCCACGCTCACACGCACTTACGTAAAAGTAGAAACGTTCATATTGATATGAATTGTTTAAAAATTAAATGTTTTGTTAATTAATTAACAAAAAAAAATAGTTTGACAGAATAAAATACAATTTACAGTTACATTTCACAATACATAAATATATAATATTTATAAACTACCTATCGTCATAATGTTACATAATCATTAAAATAAAGACAACTTAACGACATATGCTATGGCGAATCCAGTTTCCGAATGAATATAGACCAGTGATTCTCAACCACTGTGCCGCGGAACTTTTGTGTGCCTCCAAATTTTGCAAATATATAATAATCAAAAAAAATCAGCTTCACGCTGTATCCCGCACGTAGCAGGGTAGACAGAGGAAACCTAGTGTTACGACACTCCGTTCCCCATTTTCTGCCGAATTCTGGCATTGCGTGTTGAGTGGCAGAACTCAATGCGCTTAGCCTCGACACCAGAGCGAAGAAATGGAAATATAAATTTAAGTCAATATTTCATCTTCTCGAGTGGGGATCGAACCCACAACCAGTCGGTTTTACAGTCACACTTCGTGCCGCTGCGCCACGTCTGTACATAATAATGTTAATTATTATTAAATTATATCATTTAAAAAGAAAAATATTTTTAACATGAATATATATTTAAATCCACAAAAAAAATAATTCGTATATTTAAAATTTTTGTCATTAACTATTTATGCAGTGTGTTGTAGTGAATAATTTCTCTTTGTGTGCCGCCAAATTTTGAAATTGTTAAATATGTGCCGCAACAAAAAAAAGGTTGACAATCACTGATATAGACGTTACTAAAATATCGATTTTATATTCCCATTAATATATTTAATTAGTAATTTATTCGTGTTGCTAATGTAGAAATTCATAGAAACGCACGTGTTGTTCTCGCAATGAGAAAAGTAGATGGGAAATTTCTGAACGGTTACAATGACGCCTAAACTAGTTCTTAATAATGTTTTTCGCAATGTTGCTTAATATCGAATTTCGATATTAATCAGATTCAAACTGTTTACCGCACTTAGCAGGGTGGGCAGAGAGAACCTAGTGTTAAGACACTCTGTTCTCCACTTTCCGCCGAATTTTGCAGGCATTACGTATTGAATGGCGGAACTCAACGCCGCGCTTTGCTTAGACACCAGAGCGAAGAATGTTTCATTTCCTCGAGGGATCGAACGCACAACCAGTCGCGTATAGTCACACTTTATGCCCCTGCGCCACGACTGGCCTCTTCGATTTTAATCAATTCCGCAAAGATGTTTAATATCGAATTTCAATTCAGTATTACATAGTGATTCAACATAAAGCAACTTTGCGAGAAACATATTACTTACTCTACTTTTTTTACATATCTTAACAGATATTCTTATCATTATTTTTACTGTTAATACACCTCGTTCCCCACTTTCCAATCAACTTTTTGGAGACATTGGGCGTTGAGTGGTGGAACTCAAAACTGTGTTTTGTCTACCAGAACGGAAAAATAAAAATAATTTAAATATAATGCCAGCGAGCTGGATAGAACCCGTAATCACAAAAATTAAATTAAAATCAGCTTCACGCTGTATCCCGCACACAGCAGGGTAGGCATAAGGAACCTAGTGTTAAAACACTCCATTCCCGACTTTCCGACGTTGAGTGGCGACACCAGAGCAAAGAAATGGAAATATACATTTAAATAAGTATTTCATTTCTTCGAGTGGGGATCGAACTCACAACCAGTCAATCAGTCACACTCTGTGCCTCAGCGCCACGACTGACCTCACCCATAATCATCTCGCTTACATTCGCTTGTGCCCCTATACCACGGTGAACTGATTATTTTTATATTAGACTTAAGTTCCTTATTTTCCTAAGCTAAATTTTACTTAATCATAATATTTAGCATTTGTAATGGCCTGGGCTGTATATTTTAAAACAACAAGCCAGCTAAAATAAGGAAGTAAAAAAAATATGACAAAAATAACGCTTACGTTTTAATCGATAAGTGATGTATTTTGTGTGATTAGATAAAAATTGGTAATAAAATGTACAGTACGGTCAAAGAGTTGTGGCCACCTATAAGTTAGCTGTAGATGACTTATCAGATCTGTTTTTAGGACTTTTTTATGCTTTTAATTTTTTGATTTACTTCCCGAGTGCACAATGCGCAAAAGTTCAGAAAACCTAACTTCAGGGCAGCCACGACTCGTCGACCGTATCGTAAGAGAGATCTTTATTACCGGTCTCTGGGAGGTCATAAGGTCGGTCTGGTATTGCGTCACCCATATTATATATGCGAGATATTAAAATATCATTCATTAATCTTTTATTTGAAAATAGTCAGGTGGGGAAACCAATTCAGTTTTATTAATGAACTAGGTAACGCGCGTGAGTCATTACAAAAGATTACAAAGACAGATATATAGTAGGTCCTTAGATAAGATAGAAAGAAAGAAGAGATTTGTTGAAAATTGCTCTATTTCCAGCGTTACTAATAAAGATTTTTATCTCATATAATCAATATTTTTTGTAACCATATATGTTAAAAAAAGTATTTTCAATTAACATTTAAATTATTTAATAATACGTTTTACAATTTATATGTTTTAATCAGCTTCACGCTGTATTACGCACACAGCAGGGTAGGGCAGAGGGAATCTAGTGTTCAGACACTTTGTTCCGCATATAATTTACTATCTACTATTTAAATTATAGAAAATAATATTTTGTAGCTGTTGTTTGGTTGTCATTTCTATAAAAGTTTGCTTTTGCTTCACGCTGTATCCAGCTTATAGTAAAGGAACTTAGTGACACAACACATTTAACACAAGTTAGTGACACAACACATTTAAAAACACATTTTACCTAATCTACACAAAAGTTACACACATCGTCCCAATCGGTGGAGAGGAAATCCCAGTTATACTGCATACAGCGCATGCACGCTATGTGCGCAAGCGCACCCTAGTTGCGTGAGAGCGCAACCTTTACGTTTCAATAGGGTATCCACTGCATCCCCAAGTAGCAAGGTCTCGAGTAAAACGTAGCCTACACAAATAAAGCTGAGGTCCATGTATAGGAGACCTCGTATTCCTTTTATTGACACTCGTAAAAAGATGACTACGTCATGGACAGAGATTATCTAGAAGAAAATAATATAGGCGAAATAAGTTGAAGAAGCTTCGTTACTTACAGTAGATACCTAATATATAAAGAAATTGTAAATAAAAATGTACACGTGCTAAGTAATATCACGTGTATCCATTAAACACTTTCCATAAATTAAACATTCAATGGCCTTTATTATCATTATGATTTTAAAATATGTTAGCAATATGATATTTAATGAAAATATTATTATAATTACTTGTTTATTATGTTAAATCGATTATATACTTTATAAACATAACAAACGTTTTGAATCGTGTGTGATTTCATATGTAAAAGATAGATATCTAGTTAGCTTTTCTTTCTTTTTTTGTACGATCCTTATACTTTAGAAAATCGTAAACAGTTAATATTCATTAAGTTTTAATCATATAAAATTCGTACAATCGTGTAAAAAATCCTTTAATAGTATATAAATAAATATAACTTATGATTGAGGCCGGTCATGGCGCAGCGGCACGAGGTGTGACTGCAAAACCGACTGGTTGTGGGTTCGATCCCCACTCGAGGAGATGAAATATTTACTTAAATTTATATTTCCATTTCTTCGCTCTGGTGTCGA
>DWQW01006924.1:0-15650 GCA_018249695.1 Heliconius erato demophoon | reverse complement strand
GTGCTATAATATCATCAGGGGGAGGTGGAGGAGGAGGGGAGCTCTCCCACCCCAGACGAGATCCTGAACCGGACCAGGATACACTCTGAAAAAGAAATAATATGTTAACATGCTTTTTTAATATTGTGCTTTCATTCTATAGTCACTTGTTCAAATATACAGTGCGGTCGACGAGTCATGGCCGCCCCGAAGTCAGGCTATTTGAACTTTTGCGCATTGTTCACTTGTGCTCGGGACGAAAATAAATAAGAATTAGAAAATTCTTTCTAAAATCTAATTTGTGAAGTCATCTATAGCTATATTCAGGGCTATGACTCGCCAAACACACTTAAGGAAAAAAATTGACTTTACTATAAATACTATACATTACAAACACTTGGTCCATACACTCTTCTTATCTTAATATTATTTTAGTTTCTTATCATTAAAAATCATATTATTATTGACATCAAACTTGATTAGTTATCATAACAAAATATTATCCTTCATCTTTATATAATTTTTATAAGTTTTAACTAGGCGTTGAGGAAAGCCAAGATGAAGTTCTAAATATTGACACAATAAATCCCTTGCAATTAACAATATCTCGATAATATCAATAAATTAATTAAATTACTATTTAAATAATGTTACATATCAAAATATAGTTTCCGTACATCATGTCGTCGATACGAGTCAAGGCTTCGTTCTGAGCAAACGCTGGACGCTTCAGAGTCGTCGTCTCTTCTGCCGTCGCACGCTGAACTATCTTCTGGACTCTGGTAGGAAAAGAAGAAAGCTTTTACAAATGTTTATGTATTATTTTACATATTATTCTGTAATTTTATTTTTAAATACTAGAGGCCAGTCGTGGCACTGCGGCATGAAGTGTGACTGTAAAACCGACTGGTTGTGGGTTCGATCCCCACTCCTGGAGATGAAAATATTTACTTAATTTTTTTATTATTTATTATACTAGTGTCGAGGCTAAGCGCGGCGTTGAATTCTGCTACTCAACACGCAATACCTCCAGAATTCGGTAGAAAGTGGGGAACGGAGTGTCTTATCACTAGGTTCCGTCTGCCTAACCTGATGTGTGTGGGATACAGCGTGAAGCTGATATACTAGGAACTAAAATAAAATTACAAAATAATATTTCATATTATAAATTTATAATATTTGCCCGCCTTTTTGGTCTCATGCCACTGTAAATAAATGGAAATAACTAATAATTGTCAGTTAACCGCCTGTAGTGTATAGCTTTGCTGAAAAGGTAACTAAAACAAAAAAAATTGCAGTCGCAAAGTAGTTCGTAAGATAATAACGTTGAACCAAACCAACTGTTCCCAAACTCACCCTCAGAGCGGCCTCGGCGTCCCGGCTCTGCTGCAGCAGGCGCAGCGTGGCGGCGGGCGCGCGCTGCGGCCGCTCCATGGACTCGCGGCGCCGCACGCTCACCGCGCCCGCCACGCTGCTCGACCGGCCCGTCCTGGACACAACACAGTTATGTCTAAACTATACATGTCTTATTACGAATAATTCATTGAGCACTTAAGGTTTTAAATTAAATATATGTGTTACAGATATATGTTTATGTAATGTAATTGTTAATAAATAAAAAATATTAAAAGAAAAAAAGAAACTTTTCGGCTGTATCTCGCACAGCGGAATAGGCAGAAGGAACCTGGAAACCTAGTGTAGAAAACACTTCAAATCAGATACTTCCCATCCCCATTTCTGCCGAATTCGTGAGGCATTGCGTGTTGAGTGGCGGAAGTCAACACCGAACTTTCCCTCGCATGGAACCCACAACAGTAGCATTTACAGTTGCACGCTTGTGTTCCTGGGCCACGACGGCCTCGGCCCTCTCTTTTATAAAAACACATTAAAAATAAACTCTCTTCTATTGCTTATCCCCTTTAAGCTCACCTAGTCGGACTAGTCTCCCGGGAACCCGCCAAAGATCTGGGTATACCGGAAGGTCGTCTCCTCGCACTGGAGAGTGACACTGGACCACTGCGCGATGATGGTGATGAAGAGCGGGAAGTTGCTATAAAAATCGAAAATTAGTTTTATGAATTCAAATGTGTTAAGAATTCGAAACCTTCCGTGTTGAGTGACAGTACTCTACGCCGCCATATATTTCTCAACAGAGTGGGAAAATATAAATAAATTTTACAATATTAATATTCTTACTGCTATTATACGTATAATCGAAATATCTCATAGCTATACAATCAACTGAATTGTGTGACATACATAGTTGCTGTGGATTTACATTAAAAATATAGGTATTTTATATAGATTATTGTCAAACAGTATAACAAAAAAATAGTCGAATTGAGACACTTAATAAAGTTAATAGAATTTACATAAATGATATAAGTCATGTTTGTTTAACTTACGTTGTGATTGCGACACACCAGGTCGAGATCTGGACCTCCCCACCACCCTTTCCGGACTTGGTGGTACTGCAGCACTCACTGGGGAACGCTTGGCACGAGCTAGAGGGTTTAGATATATTATACAGATATTATGGACGAGAAGGTATTTTTATTAGTTTTGTATTAAAATTGAAAATGATCTCTACAATGTTATTTGTTTGTTACAAAATTCTGTATCATTATATTAATATTTATTTTAATTATTTAACGAATATGGGACACATTCAGTAGGGAAGTGGATCGTTCCACCATACTTTTCGACTTGATGGTACTGACGCACTTACTACTTACTTCATATACATATATTTAAATATATTGTATATATCTCGTTCGGATGTTATAGATGAGAATGTTTTAATTTAGTACAACTAAAATTTTAAATTATGTTGAAGTTTCAATTTACTTTTTTTACATACTTTGCATTTCGCTTCGCTTTATAGCTTAATATTTAATTATTATGGACACAACCAATTGAGATTTAGACCACTCACACTTTTTACAAACCATAGTGGTTATTCACCGCGGTGGTTCGAAAAAGGCGTACTACTTAATTAAGTAGAGTGCTTGAATATATTAAAAAAATGTATAGATTTACATAGACATTAATTAAATGACATATATACCTTGTTGAGCCACTTCACCCTCTTCAAGATAGCATATAAAATAGTATAGTTATTTAAAAAATATAAAAGTAATTACACAATAACTTTTTTGTCATTAAACTAAATAATTTATTTAAATAACATAAAATGATGAAAAAGAAATGAGACAATACTTTACTAGAAGGTAGTAGGTTCAAAGTTACCTTAGGACAAAATAATATATTATTAAAAACATAATTTGTACTGTATACTTTAGGGAAGATAGGTTTTCTGAACTTTTGAGAATTGTTCACTCAGGAAGTAAATAATCAAAAGTAACAAAAATCCTAAAATCAAATATGTGCAGCTAACTTCAGGGCGGCCACAATACGTCGACCGTACTATACACCTCAATATAAATAAATAAAAGGTACTCACGTAAGCTGGCCGTGCCGGCGGACACCTTAGAGCGGGCGAGGTGCGAGTAGAGAGCGCGCGCGCGCGCCCTCTGCGCCGCCGCCGCGTCCAGCGCCGACACCGACCGCGCCGTGTTGCTCGCGCTGGGCGAACGCTCTGGGCGGAGAGGAAGATTTTAAAATATAAACAAATACATATACATATATTCTATTCCTAAGGCTCCGTTTTGTTTAAAAAAAAGTCATCGTCAAATAGTATAATTTTAGAAAGTAAATAATATATGTATATACATACATATATTTATATTTTAGACGTTTGTTTAAAGAACTGCTGTTTTCAGGTGTCTTTGTGATAGCTTGTTAAAAGTATTTGGTATTTTAATTGTAAGCATACAACTGAAATGAGCAGAAGAGAGCTAATATAAGAGTATTTAACTTAAAACTAGTAGAAAAAAGTTAATATTGAGACACTTGATTCAATTATATCTCAAAAATAAACAGAATGTGAATGTCTTAAAACAAGGTTATAAAAAAAATTCGTTTTAACCTAAGTTAGGTTAGTTTTTTTATAACCTTGGATTTCCTAAGTGTGGATTAACACTTTAAAGCTGTTATAAATAACTTAGGTTTTGTTTTACATGACATATTTTAAATTGTATTTAGTTTCGTGGAAAGAAATTTAGGGTATAGACCAAATTTCTGAAATCTTATAAAGATTTTCTCTTAATTTTTCTCTAGTACATGACAGAAAGACTATCGGAGAAAATAAATAATAATAAACCTCTCATAGCCACAGGTATATGAGATATCGGTGGTCTCTCTTGAGACGCGCGCCGTCTTCTTAAAGAATTAGTCCTGTTTACACCGGACACTAAGTTTTCAGTTGAAGCTTATTATATTTAAAACACATATATAGGTGGATATTTTTTTACCAAAATCCAGGAAAAGCGTGTAAAGAGAAAATTGTTTTAATAGGAAATATATACTACATCTTAGAAACAATAGAGAAAATGTAAATTTTAAGCATTCTGCAATTGTATCTCAATTTCCAAAATTTATCAAATTTAAATCTGAGAAAATATCCATATAAATATAAATATTAATTCGACTACAGATAAAAAAAAAATCTCACCCGAAACACTAGCGGATGGGCTTCTGGGACTCGTTATATTTCTTCTTTCTGATAAAACAAACAAAATTAACAATTTTATTATCACAAGTTTTAAGAGTTACATCTCATGTATTTGACTTGCATAAAAAATACATATATACATAAAACTGGGTTTTACTTTTGTGGTTAAATGTACGAATGTACGATAGTACTCGTTCACACACAAGAGCCCGTGGTCTAGCAGTGACCTCAATTAATGTGTTGTATCGAAATAAATAACGAATTTTTTAATCGATAAATGGACTATCGAATACAAAAATGTATTTTTTAATTTGAATAAATTCTAAATAATAAACACGCGTTACCATAGCGACATATATGTCACATTAAACAAAAATAAATAATGTCATACATTTGGTAGTGTCCGTTATGTTTATTGAATCAATTTAATGTATAATTTAAAAAAATATATATATTAATATAACATTCAGATTTTTTCTCAATATCCTCAGCTATAGTTTACCTGTGCCAAATCTAATACTCTCCATCCTAACAATTTTCGTAAAAAGCAGTACAAGGTTTTTGCTTCACCTATTGATTAATATATAGATAATAATATACACACCTGAGGACAGCGTATGCAAAGTGTGCAAGCTATCGAGGCTGCCGAGCCGCTCCCGTTCTATTTGCTTCTGCACCGCCGCGTCCAGTCTATTGAACAAGCTCTCCGCGTCCTCGGGGAACTGACGCTTGTACGCGAGGAACGCTCTGTGGACATAATAAACAACAAATAAGTTTATATATGTATAGGTATACTGTATACAGTACGGTAGACGAGTCGTGGCCGCCTTGAATAGAAACAATCGGTGTCGGTTTTTGCAAGTCCGAAAAGTCACTTCGTGACATATGACTGGGCTCTCTGCGAGGTTGCAAGTGTGTGTGGTCACTGACTTTGCACTGCAACCAACATTGGCTAGTACTACATCGAGGAACTCCACGAGAGTAGTGGGCGCTTAAAATAAGAAACATCCTTAATTCAAATCTGCGCAACCATCTACAGCTAACTTACTAACGTAGCGACGACTTCGGGACCGTATTATAAATACCTAGTAGTTTGTTAAAATTTAGGATGTTTTTATTTTACTTTTTCCTGTTTTTTTTCTATAGGATAAAGAATTAAGCAATAAATCATTATGTGTTAGTTTCTGCTTATTTCAAGATACATCTGAATCTAATAGAGGGAGAAACTCAATCTCGCATTTTATATGATTAGAGCAAAATATAATGAGAATAATGAAATGGCTATATAATATAAAAGTATATTTTATTTTGTATGTAACTGGTTTCCCAAAAAGTATTTGACTCCATTCTACATGTAAACGCTCCCAAAAAAAAAATACCCCCTTAAAAAATATTTGAACCTACTTTCTAGCATGATTCCTGGCGGTGCTGTCAGCGTCGGCACACGCCCGTCTTATAGCATCTCGTACCACTGCTTGCTGTCGTTCAATGGCCGCTGGGCTCCAACGTTCGAGCAGAAGGACTAGGACTTCACTGGAACGAGAAAAAAAATATGTTAGTTTTAAAAGAAAAAAATATACATTTGTATATTATTCACTTTGTTCACAGGTACACTCTGTATCACGTATTTAGGGTAGGCTCAAGGAATCTAGTATTAAGACACTCCGTTGCTGACATTTCGTGTACAACGCCACACTTTATCTATCCAAACAAGATTAAGGAAAAAATATTGTTTAATTTTACGTTAAAGTGCTTTTAAAAAAAAACCATCCAAAACAGAAATTCGAATTGTTTTAGTTCACTCAAAATACTTTTGAAATATTACAAAATCGTATAAAGAATCTTGATAAGTCACTATATGTATCAGTGAGTGACTGCGCCACTAACCTCAGCGTGGAGCGGATCTCCTTGCTCTTGTTGGTGGTGAGGTTGGTGACCAGCGGCGGGATGAGGCGCGGCGCGTGCACGTGCACCACTATGTAGCGCACGCACACCGTGCCGGCCGACGACACCACCTGGCAAGTTCCACATTTGTTAAAAAATAAATAAATCAATAAATCAGCTTCACGCTGTATCCCGCACACAGCAGGGTAGGCAGAGGAAACCTAGTGTTAAGACACTCCGTTCCCCACTTTCTGCCGAATTCTGGAGGCATTGCGTGTTGAGTGGCAGAACTCAACGCCGCGCCTCGACCGCCTTAACCTCGCGCCTTAACCTCGACACCAGAGCGAAGAAATGGAAATATAAATTTAAGTAAATATTTCATCTCCTCGAGTGGGGATCGAACCCACAACCAGTCGGTTTTACAGTCACACCTTGTGCCGTTGCGCCACGGCTGGCGCAACGGCACAAGGTGGTGTAACATTTGTTAGTTAAGATAAATAAGCCTAACGACAAATGGTAAACATAATTATATTGACGAAAAAAACAGCACATACATCTGCAGCTAATTTCAGAACGGCCACGACTCGGACACCATACTATACAAATGACCGTACTATGAATATGTAATAA
The DNA here is from genome assembly GCA_018249695.1 of Heliconius erato demophoon. Classification (NCBI taxonomy): domain Eukaryota; kingdom Metazoa; phylum Arthropoda; class Insecta; order Lepidoptera; family Nymphalidae; genus Heliconius; species Heliconius erato. The sequence goes on along the minus strand of DWQW01006924.1, from coordinate 8,584 downwards.
ATAAAACAAACCTTAGCAGCATTTTGTATGAGATTGATCAATTCCTGTAGAATGTATAAACTAAATTGTTCTAGCTTATTTCGGAGCACTTTAGCCATGTGAGCTATTGTGATGCACGCTTCACGTACCACCTAAGAAAAATAAGGCATTAAAATTAGACATTTTATCGTTTTTATAGTGAATTAATAATAATTTTTTAATAGATGATAAAAATAAATAAATCACAAAACTAAACTAATGTAATATATGATAGAAATAAAACTAATCTACGATTTTCACAAACGAAATAAATATATTACTATTTTTTAATTAAAAACATTGCGTTGTAAATAAAAAAAAAACATATATATATACATATACAAACAAGAATCAAACCCACAACGAACGCGTATAGTACAAATATTATAAAAAATATCCCTCCAACATACCTGACTCCTCAAATCCTTTATAACCACTAGGAAAGGTACGGAAAGGTCCTTCAAATGCGCCGCAAATTCCGTTGGATACTGAGTATGAGCGTTCGCTGTTAGCAACGAACGTATTTTCTTTAGCTGTTGACGAAAAGAATTATATTAATAATTTTAAATTCAATATTCGCAATACGGCGGAAGTATCTTAAATGAGAACGAAGTGTCTTAACACTAGTTTCCCTGTTATGTGCGGGATCCATCGGAAAGATAAAACAAGATCCATTCATAAAATCTCAATAAATGATCGTTTAGGTTCATGCTGGATCCTGTAACATAACAAGTTTCTATCTTGGTAAACAAATAAGAAACAATCAATTTAAATAAATTCTACTCTAAATGGAGACGTTCTCGCAAGAGCGAGAAACTCAAATAAATTAATTCCTTAATAGTGCATAGAACTCACAACCGACGCGGTCACACTAACCTAACAATTTACACTAACCATTTACGCTAACCACCACCACCACGGTTATCTAACAAACTAGATGTTAAGCCATCTCCATCTAGATGTCAACCATCTTCCCCCAATCGGCCACTATATCTTACAAGAGGTCAACTACACCTTGCGGGCCTTTTTACTAGTTCTACACCACCTAAATCTAACAACCTAGACCTAAAACATATGTAGATTTCCATATCTAATCACAGCATTAATCCTTTTCTCCCAATCGACCGTTCTATCCGCCAAAAGGGCAGCGGCGTGCCTGCACACAGTACACAAGTACTCACAGCATCGACCCGCTTCTCCCAGTCGGCGGCGCGGTCGCCCAGGAGGGCGGCGGCGTGGCGGCAGAGGTCGTCGAGGCCGCGCGCGCCGTAGATGGCGGCGGGCGCGGTGCTCGCGAAGGCGGCCTCGAACGCCTCGCTCGACACCGCCCCGGCCTCGCCCGCGGCGCTGGCTGCGCTTGACGCTGTGGAGTAGACAGGTTAAATAAGAACATTACCAATTTTTACTTTCATTTAGAGGTAAATTTTCATATCTTTTTTAAATTCACGCTTTGTCCCGCATATAGCAAGGTAGGCAGAGGGAGCGTACTGTTAAGACACTAATTCTTCACTTTAACAGTGCGACGAAATGAAAATGCTAATTATTTTTCTAAATGAGAATCGAACCTACAATTATAGTGTTAACACACAACACACTTGTGCCACTGCTTTTATTTATTTATTTATTAGGCATCCGAAGTTACATTCTAAGGATACAATTGTGTATAATAAATAAGTAAAACGAAACCGTCATTTCCCGGTGACACAAGGGTGTGACTGTAAACGCAATGGTTGTGAGTTCGATTCGCACTTAAAATAATTAGGTATTTAAAACTTTCATTTCCTCGCTCTAGTAACGAGGCAAAGTACGACGCTGATTTCCTCTCTTGAACACCCCATATATCCAGGATTCGGGAAAGGAGAAAAAGGAGTGTCCTATCTTGATACTAAGTTGTCTCTGCCTACCCCGCTATATACGGGATTCGACCAGAAGCTTTAAAAAAATAAAAAAATATATACTACTCTAAATAATAAAACTACACTAAATACTTACCACTGGCAGAACTAGTTAGTTTAGTGGGCGGCGGTGGTTTCCTGCTCGCTGAGGGTAGGCTGTACAAACCAGCCACTGTACGCTTTGGGGGGTCACACGCTGTTTTGTGTGTATTTTTGTATATTTTATGTGTAAATTTGAGTGTGCGATTGTACAGAATTGTGTGTGTTTTTGTAGGCATTTGTGTGTGTGAGATTGTACAGAGATGTGTAATTGTGTACAAGTCATGAAAAATTATAGTCGTTTGTATGTTTATTGCGCAATTGTGAGCCATCATATGTGCAATTGTGTATAGCAATAAAACCATTGTGTATATTGGAAAATGAAATTATTTGCATAGTGAAGTTAAATAAAATTAATGATAAATGACAAGTGTTCATTAATTTTCATTAAATAATGATAATTAATAATGATTTAGGACGAGTGACAATGCGCGTTACCAGTGCATGAGATCCGGATGTACATGTGAAGAAGAGAGAAAAAATTATGTTTATTATTTATTATAATTTATGAAGAAATTGGTTATTGACATGTTATTAAATAAAGAATTTTTTTATTTTTCTTTTCATTTATCTAATGAAATCCTATTTATAGAATTTAAAAAAAAACATGTCAACAATCAAAATCAAAATGTTTCGAATGAGAGAAGAAATATCTATGTTAGTTTCTAAAATATAAAATTTTAAAAAACTTTTTAGGAAATGTATAAAGTCCAACTGTGCAATAACACTTTAAAAGTGTAAAGTTATTAAATTTAATTTAATGATTTGTGTTTAATTCAATGGGATTCAATTAATATGAGTTTTTTTTCTAAGTGTACTGAATATAAAAAATACTTAATAAATTAAAACTAAATTAATTTTTATCCCAATCCCATTAAAATTCAATCCCATTTGAATTTATAGTAAATTTAAAAAAAATATGTTAGAATAACTTCACTTTTCACACTTTGCAACCATATATATTAGGAAAAGTGACTATTTTCATCCCACGGGATATAATTTTAATGTGATTTCAAAAATTTTATCCCACGGGATGCCGTCGTTCAAGTTAATATAATATAAAAAATGCCTTTTATCAACATTTAGTAATCTGTTGGATAAATATGTATTATTTTATCTGCTATTTAATTTAAGCTTAGGACTCTTAGTTAAGATTGATTACCATTTTTTTAAATGAATTAAGAACATTTTGCGCTATCTTACCGGGTGTAGAAGCACCAGAGCTGTCACCATCCCGAGATCTGGCTGAAGTTGGGATTGTCATAGTTCGTTTAACTGTCCGGGATACGAAATCCGCTTCGTCTTGGCCTTGATTTGCTGTGTAGATAAAAAAATAAAATTTAAGATTATCAAATAAAAAAGTTAGTAATGTTTCATTATACAGCCAAAGGACATGTCCTATTAAATGTTTGAAAATAAAAGCAATTACATTTAACTAGCAAAATGTCAGTCAAGTCAGTCATGTGACCCTTAAGTTACTTACAATAGGTCTTACCAGAGAGCAATACAGCCCCAGCTTCTCTCACTTCGTCGAACTACTTTTATAAAAGTGCTAATTCGGGCTAATTAGTAAAATGTCAGTCAAATCAGTCACATTCCCGTTAATTAGAATTTCTATTCCAAAATAAAATAATTTGGAATAATTAACAAAATGTCAGTCAAGTCACATCTCCGTCAATTAAGACTTACAATGTGTCTCACCGGAAGGCAACAGCAGTCCAGCTTCTCTCGCTTCGTCGAACTTCTGTTCTAGGAGTGCTAACTTCTGCGCTGGTACTAATTCCTTCTTTTTCAGATCTTGTCTTAATCTTTCACCTATAACAATAAAATAATAATTTTAATATTTTTGCAAGAAAAGGCGTGAAGCTGCTTTTAATTTTTCAATTACTTTTTTCTTATTGATCACTATAGTTTTAAATTTAATGGAAAATAACCATTTCCATCCCTCTTGGATTTTTTAGATAACTTCTGCTTATCTTTACAAATTAATTTAAAGACTTTGAGGCTTTTAAAAAACTTGAATTAAAAACCTAACAAGTTGTTTTCCTCCGCTTACTTTGTTCCTAAAACGTATTCAAACCCACTAACCAACATGTCTATAGACGTCCACCAGCAGCTGCACGGCCGCGTCGCGCACCGCGCCGTTGGGGTCCGCAACGAGCGCGGCCAAACTCGGCACCGCCGATCTTAGCTGGAGTTCTGCCGCACCGTGACTGGGGATGGCAAAAGGGTGAAGCAATTGTAAAGGAAGGAATAATTATTTAAAATAACTTTAATTCAAAAAACTATGCACAATTAATAATGAAAACTTAATTTCAGATTTGTATAATGTATAATGAAGAATAACATTTTCATCATCTGTAGTCAGATAATGAACTAAATTTACTCAAAATACATACATTGTAAAACATACAAAACCATTAACGTATTTTTTTTTTACAAAAATACTCACGAGTGCAACAAAGCAGCGATACACCTGAGCGTCTCCTCGCGCGCGTGCGCCGCCTTGTGCTGCAGCGCGGGCGTGAGGCGCGCGAGCAGCGGCCGCGCCGGCGCCGCGCGGCTGTCCGACAGGCACGAGATGCACGCGCGCGCCGACACGCGCACGCCCTCCTTCGTGTCCGCCAGCCTGCGCGGGGTGGACAAACGTCCCTTACGTTCATTGTGGATAGAACAATTTAATCAGCTTCACGCTGTATCCCGCACACTGCAGGGTAGGCAGAGGGAACCTAGTGTTAAGACACACCGTTACCCACTTTCTGCCGAATTCTGGAGGCATTGCGTGTTGAGTGGCAGAACTAAACATCGCGCTTGTCCTCGACACGAGAGCGAAGAAATGGTAATATAAATTTAAGTAAATATTTCATCTCCTCTAGCGGGGATCGAACTCACAACCAGTCGGTTTTACAGTCACACTTTGTGCCCCTGCACCACGACTGGCCTTAAAATAGAGAGAAATAGAAGTCGACGAATTAGTCGTAAGCGTTTTTGTTTTTTTTAAGCTTCGCGCTGTATCCCGCAGGTAAGGAGAGGTAGTAGGGAACAAACCCACAACCGTCGCTTTGGAATCACACCCTTGTGCACCTAGGCCACATGGCCTCAAACGTACAAACAATATCATGGCGTATTTGTCCGCCTAAAAGTAAAATAGTCATCTATTCGATTAGTGTTCCATTCAAAAAAAATATTCTATTGCGATATTTTTTTCAAACGGAAATCGAATCATGTCAAAAATATGCGCACACGCATGTAGCAGATGCAAGTTATAAGTGAATAAAGACATTTACAAACGTAACCCAATATAAAATCGCTACTTATCAACCTGTCTGTCTTACAACCGCAATTTAAATTGTTATGAAATCAAATACTTCATTATTTTTATTGATATTATTTATTTTCAATCAATCAAAATATACCTATAATAATAATATGTTATAGGTATAGAGTAGGGAAACTATATGTTATAGGTATCTATAACATATTAAATGTCTATATAAAGAAAACAAAAATCTTAAAACAATAGGCAGTTGCATCATCAGTCACATCTGAATGAGCATGAAGTATCTAACATTACTTCCTTTAGAGCTCCCTGATTTATACATACAAATAATATTAATAAAAAAAAACTTTTTTGTCTTAATGTTTGATACAATATTTATTTGATGCATACAAGTTTGAACATTACTAAAACTGAATTGAAGTTTTATTCAGTTTTATCAAAACATAATTTGTGCAGTCTATTGACTCATTTAGTGATAAATCACTATCTTTCTCGATTTAATGATTTATTATAATTAAAAGTAGTGAATTTTGATATTTACAACCATTGTTTCAACTTAATAAGCAATAGAAAGTCAAATCAATCTAACATAAGTAAAATCGACTTTAAAATCTCAATTATTTAACATTTATTTAACAACTCTATTGCGAAAACAGAATGACCGCTATTTCCTTCTCTTTCACTTACCTATCAATAATATGTGGCAGTACAGTTGGTACGTAGTGTGAGAAATCTTGGCCCATACGCTCGGCGAGCGCGCCTATAACTTCTAGGCCACTTTGGGCAACCTGGAAAAGGGAAAATAAATAATATAGTTTATAGTATACTAGCAATCTAAACACGGCTTCGCCCGCGAACAATATTGTTATATTATAGCCAAATAATTTGTCTTTACATAAGACAAATAGAATAGAAGAAATCGAAACAATTTATTCCCACGAGTGGGAATCGAACCCACCAGAACGTATGTCGCGTTACTGTCACACGCTAGTATTCCTGTGCCACGACGTCCTCAATCAATATTTTAATTTTTATATATATTTTGATTCCGAGAAATTTATGTTCCAATATTTACACAAGAAAATGTTTAAAATTTCAATCAAAAATGACTTACACACTAAAGTAAAATATCCTTTGTCAGTAATTACACTATGAAAACACAAAATCTCGACCAAAATCTATTAAAAACGCAAAGTTTAATCAAATACCGTCCAGTATTAGAACTAAACTGCAATCTATCCCACACAGCCTAACAACTGAAATGAGATTAAGGTACGCCCATATGGCCAAGACGTCGGGAGACCTATTCTGTGAAATATTTATCATCGTGACGTAATTGTTATAGAGACTTAGCTACTACTTAGGATTTATTATTCTAATATAACTTCACGCTTTATCCTGCGTATAGCAGGATAGACAGTATCTTTGTCTATCCTGCTATAACTAGTGTTGAGACACTGTTCTCCACTTTTCCTCTCAAATTCGAGACGTTGCCTTTTGAGTAACGGAACTCTTTTTATCTTACCGGAGCGGAGATTTGAAATATACAATATTGTTTCAATGAAACACAAAGGTATCCTATTTGTAAGTAGCGCTTATTAAAACAATAGTTTTGGATTGAAAACATCTATATATGTGTAATACTAAAAAATATATATAGCTACGAGATACTCATAGTTATGTCGGGCTTCAAATAGTCCCATTCTAGCTATATCATTTAGATTCGATGCAAGGGATGTAAGGCTTATATTTACATTTTCTTTTTCTGATTAGTATTACCATTATAACCAAAAAATAGCTAAAGGATTCCTACTGCGATCTGCCTACTTTAAAAAGTTCAGGAGATATAATGTAACAGAACTGTGTATCCATTGGACTAACAGAACAGAATAGAAAATTAAAAAAATTTGAACTCATTTTAGACATCATCAATATCTAACATACAGCTAACTAGTATTCATGAAATCAAAAAATCAGCTTCGCGCTGTATCCCACACACAGCAGGGTAGGCAGAGGGAACTTAGTGTTAAGACACTCCGTTCCTCATTTTTTGCCGAATTCTGGAGACATTGCGTGTCGAGTGGCAGAACTCAACGCCGCGCTTTATAGTAAAGTAGTTTTTTATAATAATTATCTAAAGAAAACATATTTAAATCATATTTTCCACAAATAACTAGAAATCTAAGAATATTTTCGTAAATTCCGTCCAGAATAATCACGCTAGGCGATCAACCGTGGAAGTAATCAGAGTGTGTGATGCTTCCTACCGTTTGAGATTAGCCGACTGCGGCAAAAACTACGGTGTTTTCGTATACTTTTAACCGACTTTCAAAAACTGTAAATGTCAGAACTTCCATAATATGAAATGTAACGTTTAGGGCATTTGGATTCCTTATCAAAGAGAGATGGAGTTTTGAAAAAATGTATTGAATAAAGAATTAATATTAGACTAAAACTCAAAAAACTATATATTTGTTAGATAGCGTTTTGCAAATCTAACATATGTAGGTGAAAATTGCGAAAATTGTCTACACAAACCTAGGAAACGAGAACGCCGTGGTACGGAACCATCGCGGCGCAGCGTGAGTGCGATGGTACTAGGGTCGATTCGGTGCAGAGATTCATTATGCAACACACATTGGTGTGGTTCCGTAACACGACGCTACCGCACGAAAATGCAGAGTGAATATATAATAGAAAATATGATGACGTTGGTTTTTAGTCGGGAAGTCCCACAGACTGTAGCAGAGTAAGAGAATTGTCTCTTACCGTTCGAGATTAGCCGACTGCGGCAAAAACTACGGTGTTTTCGTATATTTTTAACCGACTTTCAAAAACTATAAATGTTAGAACTTCCATAATATGAAATGTAAATTAGTAAGAGAGTTGAATTCCTATTACTTCCTATTTTATAGATGATTAGCTGTTTTCTGTAGCCACCGTGGTCAAATCTAAATAAGTAGGGATTGTGTGTGACATGTGACACATGCATAGTGACCCAGGTCATCTTTAGTTTTGCCACAAGTACAGTGGCTTACAGCGGAATTATTAACGTGATGTGATATAACATATAGCCTTTGATAAATTGGCTATACAACACAGTGTTTCCCAATTCGAAACAACAGTTACTGAGATTAGCCTGTTCAACCAAACAAAATATTCAATTTTATATTATTATAATAGTATCGAAATATAGCACAAGGCCTTCCTTGTTAAATTGGCTATACAGCACAAAAAGTATTTCCCGATTCGAAACAATAGTTCCCAACATCAGCCTGTTCAACCAAACAAA
>DWQW01006923.1:0-15650 GCA_018249695.1 Heliconius erato demophoon | reverse complement strand
TGCCACTCAACACGCAATGCCTCCAGAATTCGGCAGAAAGTGGGGAACGGAGTGTCTTAACACTAGGTTCCCTCTGCCTACCCTGCTGTGTGCGGGATATAGCGTGAAGCTAATTTAATTTTTATTTAATTTTAATTTAATTTAGAAATTTATATTATATATTTTTAGACATGAAGACTTTTCCAGCTTCTAGGGATCGACTTTGTTATAAAATTTTCCATTCAATTCTTTCATCATGCACGGTTTAGCTTTTAATAGACAAAAGTAGAGCAATGAATAGTTTATAATCAATAATCTCACAATTTTTTTATAGAGTGAACCTGGGAAGTAATGTTAAGACATTTCGTTCCCATTAAGACATTTCTGTTCCCCTCTTTCCGCCGAATTCAGAAAACATTGTATCTTGAGTGACGAAACTCAATACCGCGTTGTACCTAAGTACCAGAGAACGGAAATGAAAATATTGAATATTTCATTTTCTCCAGTGATGATCGAACACATTACTAGCTACCCATTTAGTTAAGCAATAAATCTTAATATTATATTTGAACCAAAAGTATTCCTAAATTACTTATATTAATATTCCAAATCTACATAGTGCCTATATTTTCTATACAACGAAAACAAATCATTTCCGTATTGTTCCAAATAATGGTTTGTAATGTAAATACATTCTTTTGTTCCAAAATTTGAATTCGATGAGTGTTTTATTATACTGTATGTATATGCAACCGTCTGTGTGTCCGTTTATCCACGGTGGCATAAACGTGTCACGGTTCTTGAAGGCTTTGCTTACTTATTCTATTCGTAAAAGAGAAAAAATCTTAAAACAAGCCTTATCACCTTTATATAAGGATTATAATCAAAATATATTATTTTAAAGGGATGCATATAATATATTTGTTGCCTTCTAAAGGCGGATCTCAAGTTTTGGTTACGTAATAAGCACCCTGCGCGTGAGTTGAAACCGAGAACATTTTCATGACGACTTATGCTAATATTACTTTAATATACGAAAGCACTGCGGTGACATTTAAAAATAAACGTTGCTCATAAACTAGCTTGTTTTTTTTCTTTTAATATTTCACATGTGAATTTTTCGTTTTAAATTTACAAAACCTATGTGAGTCACTTTAAACAATTTTGCATAACAATTTTGAAATATACCTAATATTTCTTTTTATTGTTGAGACTAAAATTATTACATTTAAGAATACAAATAAAGATCTTAATATTGAAGTAAATTATAATGGACCATTTAATAAAGCATAAAAAATAAATGTTTTGAAACTACATACAGAAATGTATAGATAATTTTGATGAGCGTAACGCAAATACAAGTGTATGAAGAAACTCCTTACATCTCCAAATTGCACCAACAAAGAACCTGCTACAACTAAAACTTCCTGTACCGACAAAGTCAAATTCGACACGCCCAAATCAAAATACATTATCGATCTATAAAAAAAGCTATAGATAGCTATAGAAAAAAAAATTTGCGCTGCCGTTCGCACAATCAATCAAACACTAAGCCAATAAACCTCAACGATGCGCTTTTGAATCGAGATTCGATTTTTGGTAAGCTATTCACTGTATAGCCATCGGCGGCGTGAAGCTGCCTTGTCGAATCAAACAATGAAAGGGCAAGCGGAAGTGAACGCCGGTGTCTGTTACTGAATGGCGGGCTCGGCTAGATGCGTTCAGGAACTGTTGAGGTCGATGTGGAAACGTCAACGGACGTACGGTCAGCATGTTCCTGTTTGTATATTGCTAGTTTTGTTTTATTTGTTGTGATATTATATTAAGTGTGAAAAATTATATATATCTATATAAATTTTAAGATTTTGAATTGTCGGTTTGATATAATTAATATGGCGTTGCATTTTGTTTCGAGTAATAAAACATTTGACTAATCAGAAATATTAATTAGTAATATATTTTCAAAATATTGAACGCTAATAATGTACTATATTATAATTATTCATTATTAAATATTTATTATGAAAAAAAAACAAATAATATATTAAAAAATATTTAACAGTTTCTTCCTGACCGTACTCCCAGCATCAAAACGTTTGTATAATATTGTACAACAATACAACGCCCCCTATTGAATAGAAAAACTGCTATTGTAGCATTGAGAAAAAAAAAAGATCGGGGTTGCCATAAAATTAAACATACCATATAAAACCGTAAAGGTAATAATAAAATATGTATTACATAGATATAATGTTGTTAGCCCCCGTTTAGTATGAATGGACCTTTTCGGATACGTTTGACTCGTCCTTTGTGAAAAATTACTCGTGTAATCGGTCGAGATGAGATGAGATTGATTTATAGTCTTTTATCTCTTTGTACCGGTTTGATGGTTTTACTAATTGTAGAGGAGGGTCGGTAATGTGTGAAATTATACTTAACTATAGCAGTGTTGATAAATAAATTAGTATGGATTTTATCTAATTTCGAATGTATGTTTCATAAGGGGTTGCTAGCGTGTATGTTGCGCTTTAAATATTCCTAAAACTGACAAAAATTATATTTAACAACACAAGTTGTATTAAAACTAGGACTCAAAGCAAATTGAAAATACATATTATATAATAAATAATCAACTTCACGCTGTATACTGCACACAACAGGGCAGAGGGAACTTAGTGTTAAGACACTCCGTATCCCATTTTCCGCCAAATTCCGGAGACATTGCTTGTTGAGTGGCGTAACATCAGAGCAAAGAAATGAAAACATAAATTTAAATAAATATTTAATTTCCTAGAGCAGGAATCAAACTTACAACCAGTCACGTTTACAGACCGCAATAAATATTACATAATTGTATAATTATAATTTTTGACAAAAGTTAGATGTATTGAGAAAGCGGAGCTGCTTTCACCATTCATCCCAAATTGGATTTACGCAATTAAAAAAGAATTTTGCTGTTAAAACGTTAAAAATATACAATTTTGAATCCTATACCTTTCGTGATACGGTTTATACAATATATTTATTTGTTAATTTAAAGCCGTAAAGGTAAGGTTTTCTTAGCAACTCCGAAATGTTCTCTAATTAGTGTTAATCAAATAATGTCCCCTTTGCTTCAAAACTAGCCGCTTCCGGGCCTAATGGAGTCGGTGTGGAGCTATGGAAAAATGATTATGAAACGTGGTTTTTAACATTCTTTGGAGGTTTTTTGTTCGTGTATTACTTATTTTATAGGTTTATATGATAAAGTCTATAATTTCTATGAAAACGATCGAAATATATGGAAAATACTTTTTTTGTATACCTAAGTATTATATCGTTTTTAGTAATACTTTTTTTTCTTTTTAGCTTCACCGTATATCGCTCATATAGCGTTAAGACACTCCATTCCCCATTTTCCTTCAACTACTGGACGTAAAGCGTGTTGAAAGGCAGAACTAAAACGCTTTGCTTCCACACCAGAGGGAAAAAAAAATATCAAATATTTCCTCGGGTGGGAATCGAACCTACAACTATTATTTATAAAATTATTGTTTAATATTACAAAGACTAGAATTAAATTTATAGTTGACAAACAGGAAATCACGAGACTTAGAACTGACGTTGTAAGATACGGCAGGTATCCTAGGTGTCAGTCAGCATTCGCGAATAATGTCAAGATAAATACTAAATGTTATCTCTTATCGTGATAAGAGACTCTTGGAAAATTCCATTTTAATTACACAGGCTTAAAATAACGCAAAAATTTTCTTTGTTTCACAATAGGTAGGTAATATTGTACTCTAAGATATGACTGGGATTTGAGCTGATGCCATAAACATTGTAAGAGATGTGTGTAATTGTTATATATTTGGAAATGATTTAAATATTCTTTTTTTTTTGTGTTACCTACGACTTTATACTATAAAGTCAATATTAATATATATTTTTTTCTGGAATTAGTAAATTAATTTTGTGCTCTGGGTAGGACCTTTTTTTAAAAAGTGAGGAAAACCTATTACGGATACCCGCCCGATTGGGGACTCGAGCAGATTATGTGGCATTCACAGACTGACAGATGCAGATGGCCGTCTGAATACTCACAAAACCTCACATCGCTCCTCTTCCTCCAGCATTAGCCGCGAGCCAGGAAGACTAATTTCTTTCGGAAACCTGCAAGATACGTCGTGGTGTGAAACTTGATTTTGTAGCAGGAGATAAGTAAAAGATCTAGAAAAAAGTTTATATTCAGTCTTGAACTTTTTCATTTTAATATAGGTAAGTAAGCAAATGAAATAAAGACAAAATGTTTAAATTTGTTCAGCTGCCCGCTACAGGCTGTTTTTGCATTTCTTTAAATAATCGTACTGGAGAAAAATACAAAATAAAATACATTTTTTTAGCTTAAGTGTGTTTTTAGAACATAGTAGGATAGGCAGAGGAAACCTGGAAAGACTCTCCGTTCCCATTAAGATACTTCCATCACTTCCCGCTAAATCTGGAGGCATTGCGTTACAAAAAGAAAATATATAGAAATTTAATTCACAAACGATTCAGATGAGATATTATACAGTTAATCAAAAGTAATGCAAAAGATAATTACTTTATTAGGTAGATAAAGAAAACGAAAGTAGTCAATCCAAATTCTTTACTTAATAATCAGCTTAAGATATATTAAACACACTTTCTTATACTAGTAACATGTGTGTATACAAAATATTTACAGCTAAACAACACAAAGTCAATATCAAATAATAGTATTAACAAACATTTAATAAACAATATTTTTCGTTGCAATCCAGAGTATATTCGAATTAAACATTAAATATTTACTTCAATAAACGCTATAACTGTTTGCTGGTAAAATAATATCTAAGACTGTACAAATTAATTTAGAATGTTGCTTCAAGTGACTCGATAAATAACTATGGGAGTCGATCGTGTTTTTGCTTTTTGCTTTTTAATATTAGAATATATGGAATCTTTTTTTTTAGCTTTATGCTGTATCTCGCAGAGGGAACCTAGGAACCCAGTGATAAGACACTCCGATATTCATTATACAATTCCATTCCCCAATTTGTGCTGATTTCTTAAGGCAATGCGCGTTGAGTGGCGGAACTTAATTCCGCGCTTCGCTTCGTTGCCAAAGCGAAGACATGAAAATATTAAATATTTAATTCCCCGGGGTGACCATTGAACCCACAACTATCCCGTTTACAGTCACACACTTGTGCCCCTGCGCCACGACGGGCCCAATTAGGAGTCCGGGATCCCGAGATTAAAAAATAACGAAATACCGAACCAAATATGAAGCCTTAAAAATACAGGTTTTCATTTTACAACTTTCGGGATTTTCGACATTTTTGCTTTTTACGAAGATAAAAGTTAAAAAACGCCGTCGAGGGTGATTACACTACCCCTGACTCCACGACGTATCTTGCAGGCTTCCGAAAGAAATTTGCCCCTTGGCTCGCGGCCAATGGTGGTGGAAGAGGAGCGATGTGAGGTTTTAGTGAGTATTCAGACGGCTATCTGCATCTGGCAATCTTTGAGTGTCACATAACCAGCTCGAGTCCCCAATCGAGTGGGTATCCGTAATAGGATTTTCTCACTTTTTAAAAAAAGATCCTTGATTCTTAAAAATTTTATTATGCTTCTGAATTTAGGAGTTTAAGTTTTGATTATTTAGCATAGTGCAGCATAGATATTAGGCATTATTGTTAATTTTGTATTATCAAAGTGACAGTGAACTAAGTGGTTGTGAGTTGAATTTCCACTCAGGGGAATGAATTATCTTTATTTTCTTTTTCTAGTAAGTTTATTGATGTTAGACTACACTGATTTATTATTAACTGTTTTATAAAAACTAGAAATTTTATAATTTTGTAAATATAATTTAATTTACTATTTTCCTGAAAATACCCACCTAACATAACTCTACAAACAAGAAGAGCCTTGAAAAATTACTAATTATGTTAAATCTCGAAAATATCGAAACAATCGGAATACCGAGATTTTTCTGCAGTCAGTATCGAAAATACCCGTTTCCCTTGAATGTTACGATATTGCGACCCCTAGGTCCAATACATAGATCTTTAAGATTTTTTTTTTCTTCTTTTCTTCGTAGGATACTTAGAGATAAATTCGTTAGTTCTAACTTTTTACGTTATTAAAATCAAGAATATAATTTTCTATATTAAATTAAGCATTTATAATCAAACATTTTTTTGGTGTTTTATAAAAAAACATCTTTTAATACGTATAAACATTTTCTGGCTACTTTTGAACACACAACAAACAAGTGTAGTCGTAAATATGTATTAAAAATTATAACTATTGCGTTTTGCCTTTATAAATATAATATATATATATATATATATATATATATATATATATATATATATATATATATATATATATATATATATATATATATATATAAGAAACCGGAAAGTAACACTTAAGACACTCCAATGTCCACTTCCCGTCCAATTTAAGACATTGCCTGTTAAGTCGCGGGAATCAACGCCATGCTTAGGCTCTTACCAAAATGAGCTAATGAAACTAAATCATTTCCCCTAATGGAAATCGAACTTACTACCGTCGCATATACAGTTACACGCTATACCGCTGCGCCACGACGGCCTCAATGTATAATAATTTTTCTCATTAAAAAACTTCTAAACTTATTTTTAATTATATTAGTTTCTAAAATTACAAAACTTAGTTATAGAACATCAACTCTTCTTTCTAAGGTTATCCTAGAGTTAAACGAAGCTAAACTATCACTAGAGATTCTTTGTAAACATTTAAAGTTTCATAAATAGTATTTATTTTAAAACAGAATGTTAGTGTTTGTAGTATTCTTATTTATTTTCTAGTTTTCTAGACTTGATTAGCTTACTCGCAACTGAGATTGAGTATTTTTATTAGGAATTAAAACTTTTGCTTATCGCATCTCACTTAACTTGGTTGTATTTAAATTATTTAAATTTCTCCGCTTTGATAGACGCTTTGGAAGACAGCGAGTTCAGAAAAGAAAAGGAGAGGAAGATAAGAGGAGATCAGAGTGCCTTACAGTAACACACACACACACACATGTTAATCTAAGTACTTACATATTTTCTATTTCTTGATTTCTATTTCTACATATTGTCTATGTCTTACTCTATTTAATATACAATAAAATTTTATTATTTTGCAAGAAAAGAAAGAGTGCAAAGCTGTTTTTTCTTCTTATCTATCTTACTAAAAGCATAAATGTAACTTTTTCACGCAATATTTTTATTCATGGTTTTCTAGTGTATATACATATTGCAAAGCTTATTTCCTTTTGAAATTTTCCACAACATTTGCCCGAGGCCATACAAGATGGCCGTTAGTGCTAACAATCTCAACAAACATGATTATTATTGAAAGTCACACGTCCATCCGTGTATTTGATCTGCCTTATTGAACACGGATTATGACATTTTGTAGTAAAATACTTTAAACTTAATTTTTTAAATTAAATTAAATGTAAATTTTCACTAGTAGCAGGACTTTTTCATAAGAAACTTAGGCCTGTATTTATAATCAGCTCTCAAATCTGAGACCGATCTTGAGATGTCGCTTAACTTCATTCATTAATAAAATATATGTCTATGAATGAAAACGGCATCTCCAGATCAGTCTCAGATTTGTGAACTGTTTATAAATACGTGCCTAAGTAAAAAAAAAATACTTAAAATAAACTTTGGACATTTAAATGGATCTATTCAAAATATTGTCGCCAAGTCTAAGAGAGTTTACATTCACAAACTTCTCCTGCGTAAAAATTTAAATAAAAATCTCACTAATTTCTGTGGTGCAAATTGTATTCAATCAAATAGATCCCAAGAGGGCAGTCGTGGCGCACGGGCACAAAGTTTGACTGTAAAATCGACTCGTTGTGGGTTCGATTCCCAGTGGAGGAAATTAAATATTTATTACATATATTTTTTTATTTATTTGCTCTAGTGAGGCAAAGCGCAGCGTTGAGCCACTCAACACTCAATGCCTCCAGAATTCGGCGGAAAGTGGGGAACGGAGTGTCTAAGTGAGTGAGTGGGGAACCTAGTGTTAAGTAGGTTCCCTCTGCCTACCCTGCTGTGTGCGAGATACAGCGTGAAGCTGATAAAAAAAAGTCCAAATAACTACTCCTTTGTACCAAAATGTCTTTATTTTCGTATATAACATAACATATTTTTCTACTCTATAAATAGCTGGGGACGTGGACAAGCTACAATTACATACATTTTGCCAAATAAACATACAAATTAGTATTGGCATGTTACTAAAATTATTGGTGAGTACAATTTAAAGAGTAAATACGATATTTTAGATAGACTCATTTACTAACTGGCTGGTCGAAAAGCAAAATCATTTCTTATTCACTGCTAATAAAATGATATAATTGCTTAGACATATTTATTCGGAGTTCACGCATCAAGTCGTGAATAAATTACAGTAAAAATAATAACACCATTTTAACACAATAGAAAAAGTAGAAACCTTGTATTAATAGGTTCCCATTTAATAGAATCTATCGTTCCTTTGTTCTTTCACTCTTTCACAATGTGTCTTTTCCTTTTCTCTTCTTTTCCCTTCTTTTTTATATTTTAGTATTCGGAAAATATGGGAATATATGCAGTTTGACATTCCCAGTCTTAAATCAATTTTATTAAAATGTATATTATGTATCCCGCATGTAGCAGGGTAGGCAGAGAGAGAGCGTAATGTTAAGTCAACTCCACTTGACGCATTATTCTGGAGGCGATGCATGTGATTAGGTTCCCAATATTCCTTCTGACCCTGCTATATACGGAATACAGTGCAAAATTACAAAAATAAAACGATATCTAAACTTTTTATCTATTATAAATAAATATAAAGTAAAATGTAATAACTAAATCAGCAACAAAAAATATATAAACAAAACCCCCCATCCACAATTTTCTTTAAGCAGTAAATAAATTTGGTATGTGCCTACTGTAGGCCCGTAGATTATCAATTTCAGTGACAAATTACACAAGTGGCGTTCCGAGCGAACCGAAAGTGCCTCAAATATAAATATTATATGTTTATATATTGATAGAGTGAAGCGTTCATCAAACAGTACAGTATATGATGCCAATATTAACACTCGTTATCACGCCCGAACCCGCTCCCAAGATCACGGTCAGGGTTACAAATGAAAAATATGCTTGGTCAATATTGATATTGTTTTCCAAATATAGTAACTTGATCATGAATGATATCGTTTTACTACTTACTACTATAAAATACTATAAATTTGTGGACGAACTCTGTTTAATCGACTTAGCCCGTATAATATTTTTTGTAATTCAACTTTAGACACAATATGGATCGTCTTTGAAGAAGCTAAAAAATTATTGTAAATATAATTTGTACACCATAGATAGAATGAAAGAACCGATAAATTAATGAGACTATATTTAATAATTATCATACATACATACATAGCTTCACGCTTTATCCCTAGCGGGGTAGTTAGAGAGAACAGAGCGCCAAACGCTACGGTCACTACATACCTCTTTCGCCTCGTCCACTATCATCAACCTCTTAATACATGCTCTCGGGAGGTCCTCATGCTTTTCACGTGACCTTCCTCCAGTATCTTTGATACTGTGTTTTCGAAAGTCAACCGAGGTCCACCTACCTCTCTTACAATTCATTTTTCCATCAGAAATCTTATTTGCCATTCTTTCATCACTCATTCTCCAAACCAGCTGAGCACAATCTTCGTCATTCTCACTGTGACATCCTCGTTAGTACCTGCCATTCTGTGTATCTCTTCATTGCAGATTCCATAAGCTAAACTAACTCCTCATATCCTACGAAGAGATCGCATCTCCACGACATTAATATTTCTTTCATAATACCCACGTCTATAATACCCACGTCTCGCTGCCGTATAACAGTGTCGGTACCAACACTGCATTGTGTACGTCCAAACGCGCATCTGTGCTGACGTTTCGCCGTCTCATCAATGCAGCTCCGTTAACCCTGTTACCGGCAGCAATACGTCATTCCATATCCATCTCGTATCTTCTACTATCTCTACTGAACATACTTCCCAGATATACTGATAGATTCATTATCAATTAATAATTTTAAAATTTGAGGCCAATCGTGGCGGAGGGGTACAAGCGTGTAACGCTGCACGTGACAGGTTGTAAGTCTGATATATTTTATTTCCCGGAGTGTCCTCCACTCCGGGAAATAAAATATATAATATTGTCATAAGAAATGACTAATGATGGGTCAAACCGTGATATTGATTTACGGTTATACCATTCAACACACAATGCCCCCAAATTTGGCAGAAAGTGGAAAGTGGAAAGTCTTAACACTAAGGTTTCTATACCTAGGATAGATATGCGTGAAGCTGAAAAAAAAATCTACATTATATGATCTGCTACATTCAATTCTTAAGCCATAAACATTTATCTCTTTATATTTCTCTCAATAAATGTTACCACAACAGATAATGCTACAAATAAATTTAATTGGAAAAATCATCATAAATCATTTTACAGTACAGTATATAAATATAAGTATGTCTGACCTGTACCAACATTTGGATTAAAATGAAATCATAAATCATTTTACGGTACCTACAGTATTTAAACATAAGAATTTCCGACGTGTTCTTTCTGACTACATTCTATTATTACAATAATTAAAAACCTTGGACAAATGAGACCTAAGGACCACGTGAATAAATAATAGAATTTTTATTGTAATAATATTATTTGATAGTTTCTTATATATTATTTTCAATAGACCAATAACTCGATAGATTACAATATAGTCACGAATTCGGTTAAAAACAATTTTGTATAGCTTTCGTAAAAGCTACCATCTGAGTTTTACATCAATTTATTTTTTTATTAAGTATATTTTTTATTCTATTCTTCTTCTTTTTTTATGGAAAAGACAAGGCAAACGAGCGTTCGGGTCACCTGATGGTAAGTGATTACCGCCGCTCACGACCCCGTGCAACACCAGAAGAGCTACACGTGCGTTGCCTGCCTTTAAGGTAGATTGGACGCCGGAGCCCGGCATTACCTGATGCGAAACGCAGTGGCATAAAGCCACTACTTCACGGAGGTTTTAAATGCTGGGGGTGGTAATGACCCGGCCGAGTCTGCCCATGCGTGTTGCCATTGCTGGCGACGTGACTCTACCAAACGTACTTTAGTCGCCTCTTACGACACCACCAGTACCAGGATGATCCTATTCTAGGCCGGGATCACACGGCACAAAATACTTTAGTTTTCTGATCTGGTTAGAAAAAGTGCGTAAAAGAATTCTTTATCTGATCGTTTGTTGCTTCTATTTAGGCAGAAAGTTAAAAAAATGGAGTAAATTGTTTTAAAGATTTTTCAGCCTCAACATCATTAGCCTATCCTCATCTGCTGCTGGACAAAGGCATCTCCATTGACAATCCACTAGCTGGAGGATGTCCCACACTGCTTGCTGAGGGTTTCGGCTTCAGTTTTAGAAAACTTTAAATTTGTCAATGCCCTTTTAGAATACCTCGGTATAATATTGATACACAAAAGATAAATATATTATGGATTTATGATAATGTTACACATTTTCAAAGTTCAAACATCCCGATACCACAGTATATTATTTTAAACTGTTTTATTTAGGTATCGTTAAGATAAACTCCTTGGCTTACTTTGGTGGTGTTACCAAATATTTTCTATGTAAGCGCTATGTTTGCGTATATTGTGTGTTCTGTATAATATTTATTTAGCCCACTCCTTTAGTCTTTAAATGAAGAAATCGCTCGCAAAGTCATTACTATGAAGGCAGTATGTCATAAAAAAATTATATATTTTCATGTTTCACAATGACATCTCATATTGAGGTCGTTTAGGTAAGTGTCTGACGTTCTGACATCAATCAATGCTTTTTGTAAAAATATATATAAATTGAAAAAATAAAAAGAAATATAGATATCTACATATAATAAACCAGTCGTGGCGCAGCGGCACGAAGTGTGACTGTAAAATCGATTGGTTGTGGGTTCGATCCCCATTCGAGGAGATGAAATATTTACTTAAATTTATATTTTCATTTCTTCGCGCTGGTGTCAATGCTAAGCGCGGCGTTGAGTTCTGCCACTCAACACGCAATGCCTCTAGAATTCGGCAGAAAGTGGGGAACGGAGTATTTTAACACTAGGTTCCCTCTGCCTACCTCGCTGTGTGCGGGATACAGCGTGAAGCTGATAAAAAAAAATATCAACTAGAATTTTAAATGAAATATAAATAATAGTGTACATTTAAACATCTCAGAAGTACAAAGGCGATATGATAAGCAAGTACACACAAACGTGTGTTAACAGTGAATCACATTAGCAACAAGCAACCAACAAAGAGATAAATACGACTCTTAATTACGCAAACACTATAATCCTAAAGTCCTCATTTGCATAGTAGGCAGATTGTTTTCAAACCTTTGCTCATTTTAGATATAAATGATATTGACTACCCAGGATCATATTTATTTATTGAGAAATAAAAAATACTATTCTTGAGAATTGAAAATTGTTGCGACTTCAATTCCAATCTACTACGGTGTGTGCGACAACTGTCCTAAAGTATAGAGATAGGCCAAGAGCAAATAGTACAACGAAAAATAGGGAAAACACTAGGAAAGTACGATATTAAAAATTAAATTAAATTAGCTTCACGCTGTATCCCGCACACAGCAGGGTAGGCAGAGGGAACCTAGTGTTAAGACACTCCGTTCCCCACTTTCTGTCGAATTCTGGAGGCATTGCGTGTTGAGGAGCAGAACTCAACGCCGCTCTTAACCTCGAAACCAGAGCGAAGAAATGGAAATATAAATTTAAGTAAATATTTCATCTCCTCGAGTGGGAATCGAACCCAGAACCAGTCAGTTTTGTAGTCACACCTCGTGCCGCTGCGCCACGACCGGCCTCGTGTAGTACGATATTAGAAGACTTATAAGAAGATATGTTAAGGTAAATAAGGTTGCATAAACTATACTTAATTTATAGCCATTACTAGTAAATTTTCATACAAATCATACAAAAATTGTTGATTTTCCTGTTGTACTAGAAAGCCCGAAAATTAATATACAAGATTTTTTGTTTAACAGTTTACTAAAATACTCACCTCTCTATTAATTTCATGATTACATCAGCTTATTAAAAGTTATATTCCTAGGTTTTTAACTAAATCAGTATAGAGAATATTATGTATCATAAATTTGTAATATATTTTTCATAGACATTTATTTTTATTATCCAAGTGAACTATTTAACATTAACATAATACAAAAAATAGAATCATGTCACAAATGTCACTAATATTTATAAGTAATATTATATTCAAGACGATTGTAATTAAAATATATTTTTCTTATTTGCCTTATGATTTAAAAATCTGCATGGAACCTTAATGTATTTGGTTTTATTATGAAAGATGGTCCAAAGTCACATGATAAGGTCTCGGTTCCAGAAAACAAACTCTTGCGCAGTTCACTCTTCAAACATGGCGAGCGATAAGCCGCCATCTTGTACTCGGATCGAGGTTACGACGTCTCATGGCAAATTTAAATTATGATTGCATTTTATGCTACCTACTTTATATATACTTACAAGTAAATAAATAATTTAATCATTTTACTGTACATACATATACTTAATTCTTTGATAAAGATGTTTTTTAGAAATTACTGAGTAATATTAGAAAATATTTTCTTTTCTAAATATTTAACATTAATATATAAGTTAATGTGTAATATAGAATAATCAAAGACTTGAACCAGTCATTACTAAAGTGATGAATCAGTTAAGAGGTGTTTTTGAGGACATCACGAGCAAGACCTTCAGGAAAACAGATGTGAACCAAATATTTTTGGGTATTCGTAACCAAAGTCCAGTGAATCATAGAATTATATAAATTTGATAATTATTTTGCAAATCTACAAATAGATTATTATTATAATATAACAACATAGAGTTTTATCTTTAGAAAAACAGACTAATCCTGTCGCAGTGAGACTAAGAACAAATTTGCTGTATCAACAATCAACTGGCACCTAACATCGGTACGTATGCCTAAGGGACCGTCTACACTTAATGAATAAAAAAATGTGCCACATATAAGAAACATAGGGAGATAGCTTTTTTCTAGTATAATTTAAGCAAAAATTATAAAAGTAATTTTCATGGTATCCATCAGCCCTTTGAAGTCCACTGCTGGACGTAAGCCTTCCTTAAAGTTCGCCACTCAGTCAGGTCCTGTGCCTTTTCAATCCAGCGGATTCCCGCTATCTTTAAGTCAGTCAGTCAATCCACCTGGCTGGAGGGCTGCCTGTGCTCCATTTCTCGTTTGGTGGTCGCCATTCGAGAAGCTTTTTTACTCATAGGTTGCCGGCCCCCCTAACATTATGACCTGACCATTGCTACTTCAGCTTGCAGATTTTGAGAGCTATATCAATAATTTCATGGTATAGTTTAAATATATATCAAAAACTTTAACGTAAACAATAACTAAAAAAAATATTTTTGACAACACAAAACAAGCATTTTTGATAACAAATATTAATAAAATCTAAAAGTTTAATAACGAGTTATTTTTGAATGCTTATTGGGAGTTATAAAAAAAAAGAAATTTACGATATCTGATAAACCTAATATTAAGAAACACATAGTCAAAAGATTGAACAACATCCAAAAAAAATATGTAAAAACTAACAAACACACGTTCCTACATGCAACATTTACTTTTAGTATTTGTAGTTATTTTTTCAGTTACACCCAAAGTGTGTGCAAGGCTTAACGTATAGTCACCGCTTCTACTGCAAATATTTCAACAAAGATACAACGGGGGCGCTCAACTCCAACTTTAACTAACCTGTACACAGGCTTATGAAGGCGAATAGTTTACTAATACTTGTTTAATTGTATATATATATGATTTACTTTATATCACCGGATTAAAAAGATGGATGTCTTGTAATAGTTCTAATGTATGCATTTTTTTTATTTTAAGATGATCTATTATTTTTTTTGTCAAATTATGCTTTTGTCATTATAATGTTTAATTTTAAAAAATATTTGATTTAATAATGTGGATAAGTAAATATAATTACTATATTCCATGCATAAATTTCAATTTCCCGGTTAGAAAACGGAACCTGCTTTGAAATTAGAAACTATACACGTGATCGTGCTCAGTCGGTTATATCTTAAATTAGATTACTCAACGATGAACACTTTTATAGACACTAGATTTAGCTTTACTCTCTATACCTAGCGGGGTAGCCATAGAGAACGGAGCGTCTCTGCATACCTTCTACCTCTTTCGCCTCGTCCATTGTTATTAACCTCTTCGTACATGTCCTCCGGGAAGTCCTCATGCTTTTAACGTGACTTCCTCCAGTATCTTTGATAGTATGTTTTTGAGGATATAGACACTAGAAGTATAATAAAACTTTAAAAATTCTAATTTGTTAGACATGAAATGTATCTGTATATAGGGTAACCTGGTCTATGAGTACGCATTCGATAAGAGTACGCTAACCAAAATGCCGTGAAGTTGAATACGATGCGCGACTAATCTCAGTGGTAATGGGATCCAAGCGACGTAAGGAAGTGCTGT
>DWQW01006922.1:0-15651 GCA_018249695.1 Heliconius erato demophoon | reverse complement strand
AAAAAAATCTACCAAAATTTCTTTTTAAAATAGCTCTGTTAAAACATATTTTCAAAGGTGCCCCTGTTCAAAGCTACCCCCCCCTCCCCTATATATATATATATATATATATATATATATATATATATATATATATATATATATATATATATATAGAGAGAGAGAGAAAAATAAATAGTAGATAGCGACCGTTGTGGATTCATTTACCACACAGTAGAGTAAACTATTCTTATTTCTTCGCTCCGGTAACGAGACAAAGTACGATCTTGAGTTGCGCCACTCAACACGTAACTTTTGGAAAGAGCTCACACAGCTTATCCTGCTATATGGGGAATATACTTTGAAATTATTAAGCAAATATAACGCAGAAATTATCAAATATTATTTTTATTGTTCAAATTTTATATCCTATTACCAATTACATTATTACTAAAAATATACTCTTGCCTACCTAAGCTTAATATATTCGTTATATAAATTAACATGAAAGTACTATGGAACCCATTCATCCTGTCCCACTCATTATATCAAATATTTATTCCATTCATGATCAAAGACGTACAAATAAAAATAAAATACAAATACATATAATATGTAAATGCTTAAAACCGATAAAAATCACCATCACAACTTCTAAATTGTAACGTCCATACTTTATTAATAAACAAATCGAGTCATCTTTGAAACAATTGAATTGAATTGAATTCAATGGAAGTAAGAAAAAAAATGCATTCCAAAGGCAAAATATGGCATGATCTAAGTAAGTTACTGAGAAATTAGCGACATATTTATAGTTGGGACGGCGTCCGGAAATCCCGTGCATGTGATACTATCTTTACAACCAGCGATGCCAACATTTGAATAAGTTTTAGAATTTTGTGTCAATGAACAGTTGATATAGAAATGGTGTACGGTTTTTGTTGTGTCTCTGAGAGACATTATTGTTTTGTTCAATTAAACATATGATAAAATATATTTTTTACTGTTTTATCGTTATTTTTATGTCTAGGTAATACAAAAATTTTACAATTTCCAAGATAAATTATTGCAATAGTTTCTATTGCACATTATCTATCACAGACTAAATGAGTAACGAAAAAGTTGTAGGTACTTTCGTAAGTAAGTTATTCTTACTCTCTCATCTTGTAACGAAATCTTTTAAAGCTTAATTATCCAAAGATTATATATTTAAATTCAATACGACTTAGCAAGAACAATGCATAGGTGCAACAATGGGTACCTTACGAACCTGCCTCTAAGTGTAGAACAGAGTGTCTTACCTCTATTTATTTATTTTATTCAATTATCAAGGGCGTCATTTGTCACTTCAAAAAAAAGAGGTAAACTGCGTTGAGTTCCGTATAACCCATTCCCTCTACTTACCCTGCATCGTGGTGGATACAACGTGAAACTACAACAAAAGATATATTATTCGATATATTCTTTGTACATGCATTTAATAATTCCCACCGCGTGCCCCAGCTCGTGTACTCCTCGTATATAGATCATTATATTGTTCAGTGTTTAAAGTGCGCTATCGTCAGCGTCGTATCGCGCCCTGCATTACAACTAGATACCACTCATGTATAGTAATGGTATGTAATGTAATTGATTGGTCTATGTAATTGTAGACTGATTGTAAATGAAATTGGTTGCAGGTTCGATTCCTATTCAAAGGAATGATTCAATTTAAGTTGTTTTTATTATCTCGGTCTAAATATGTACAAAAGACATTGGGTCTGTCAATGAATATTTTTATTATTTTCAAAATATTATTGCAAACTGAAGATTAAAAAATATTTATGTAACATATAAAACAATGAACATAGCAGAATTTGAACCCACGCCTCTTAGAAACCACTTGAAGTCTAAAATATAGGTACATGAGATATGTAGTCAAATGGAGATCTATCAAATTAAAATGTAACGAAAATGTTATCTTATATACATACATACCAGTATAATCACGTCTGTTGTTCTGAAGTCATCAGCCATATATGATTCCGAGATATTTTTTTTAGATTCACAGTGCCTTCACAGTGCCACAGTTGAGTAAAAATAATCCATTCTCCCTATGAGAATCGAACTCGTACTTGCAATTAAAGGTTGTATTACTCTGCCACGACATCATTAATATCATTGAATATTGCTATATACTTTTTTATTTGTTACAAATTTTCCAAATCAGTATTTTCATACTATTTTAAGAAAACAAAAAAAAACAGAGATACTAATAAAAGACTATATATAACCTTACGAAATTCAACATGGTTCATTAAATCAATAATAAAATATAATATAAATATAATACATCACAAAGCTCAGCGCTAACATGATTTACATAGTCGAGTGCAATGAAGTCATCAGTCAACGGTCAATCACGGCGCGATACATATTAAAAAGGCGTAGACTATTCTATGAATAGAAGTGATGCGATATATTTTTTTTAATTAATTTTTGGTATAAAAAAATATTTTGGGGAGGTTCTTTTAGATTTGTATAGCAAAATTATAGTTTAAAATCATTAAATATTAAGCCAAAATAAAAATATTGTTTATTCATTTGGAGCATTACAAATAGGTACTCTTAAATCACGCCATATGAAAATGTCAGCTGTGTCAGTGCTACAAGAAGGGACACCGACTTAAAAAGCAGTGTTACTGAGAAGTAATGGCAAATAACTTAACAGTTGTTCTTGTTTTATCGTCAAATATTATTTTTACACTCAATTATCAAATCTATACCAATTTCACAGACTATTTTGGGTAATGCAACCCGTCAACCCACTAATACCCTATTCTTTAAATATACGAGCAAGTGAAAGTTCAAAATATGCATGCAAAAGGTGAAATATCGACTATGTGAAATTGATTTCTAGTTCATTGAGAGAACTATCTCGAACGTTACATTAGCAATCAAAGATCAACAGATAGATAGATGCGTTGCGAATATACACGAACTAATTTATCACATCTACTACTATCTAGTCATTATCAATCAACACAACAGGATATTGTATTAGAATTTGTTCTAGAAAAAATAATATATTCACATGAGTTATCACTTCATATATTCAATTTAATAAATGTTATGCTTAAGAAATGCTTTTTGTGAATATACAAAATAATTATTAAATTTTTTATAAATGGAATAAAATAAGTTGTCCACCGACTTGTCATGGATCTAAGATTTTGGGATTATAAATAATATTATATTGAGGTTGTCATATAGGTAGCGACATATCGTTTGACTGTTGTGGGTGCGATTCCCATTTGGGAGTAAATTATTTTTATATACTTATTCTGGTAACAAGGCCAAGCGCGACGCCGAATCCCATCAACCATCAAGCAATGGCGGAATCCAATCCTTCGGCGGAAAGTGGGGAAATAAAATCTCTTTTTTTAACACTAGGTTCCATTTGCCTAGCCTGCCATATGCGAGATACAGCGTGAAACTAGAAAAAAGACATTCTAAATCATACTTTATATAATAATATTATCCCACAGAACTCTCAATAAATAAACATTCAAAAAAAGGCTAGCCATTAACAAAAAAAAACATTTAAAACATAGGCGCAGGCGCAGCATTCGAAATGAAATCTAAATTCGAAATCGTATCGCGTCCTAACGTTTCCTCTACGTGCTGTTTCCGCTCTTATGGGGACACTCGAGGAATCCATAATCATATACATTTATATACGTTTTTTTAATATTTTTTTTATTATAATAGTATGTCTAAAGATATTTTTTATAGAACAAAGTGTGTATCCTGTTGTACAGATTGATGGCGCCCATGAATGTGTTGGATAATGTTTAATAATACGCGACTTGCTCTTGGGCTCAAATCTAATGTATAAGTGTTAATACGTTTTATCGTTTCTATGAAATACTTAGATAAATGTTTCACTACTTTATTTTAAATTCAAACTATTGTCTATTAACTTTTACCATACCATCACAGTGCAGGGGCACGAGACGGTTTTGGGTTCGATTCCCATTCACGGGACACTCGCTCTGATGACAATCGAGTGTCTGGTACCAGAGCAAGGAAATAAAACATTAAAACATTTTATTTCCTCGAGTGAGAATCCAGCTCACAACCTGTTGCGTTTACAGTCATACGCTTGTGCTCCTGCGCCACGACTGGCCTCACTTATGTACTAATATATTTTTATTTAATATCTGTTATAAAAAATATATGTCATTTTTCAGCTTTTCTTTGTATTCCGCATATAAAAGGGTAGACAAACTAGACTAGTGTTATTTTTTACTATTAGTTCTTAACATACATTATATAAATAATTTTTCTACATTTATATAATATATCCTTAATGTTGTAGACATTGTGTTGAGTGACAGAACTCTCCGTCACACTCTGTATGTCAGCACAAGGAAATAAAAAATCAATTATCATGAGAACCTACGCTACAGTCCACATGTTCCACTGCGCCACGCCACGGCGGTCTCTTATAATGACTTTTGACTTACAAAAGTTGTTTTAAATTAAGACCCGCGCGTGATAGCAATATTTTTATTTTTGTAATTAGTTTGAGATTTCCAAACAAAAAACTGATAAACGACTGTTCAGTTTTTGCTACTGGATACTACTGTATTTTTTTAAATGAATCGTTTAAGGCTAACATTCAGCTTATTACTTATAATAATATGGTGTAATGATTTTTTCCTTATACTTCTTGTATTGGAATTGAAAATAAAAATTTCAAAATAAAATTAGTTGTTGTTGTTTAGTATAAATTTTGAAGGAACGACATTTGCTAATAATAATAGTTAAAAATTTTTTCAATCCCGTATAAAGACGTCGCGGCACAACTGTACAATATTTGACTGTAAACGAGGCGGTCGTGGGATCGATTTATACTTGGGGTAATAAATTATATTACGCAATATATCGAGTCTAGAAAGCATATAATGAAGTGTCTTTACACTAAGTTATCTCTGCCTGCATTGCCGTGTAGGTAAGGCCGTTTTGCCCGCACAAAGCAGGGTAGGCAAAGGGAACCTGTGAATCTGTGTTAGGGCACTGCATCCCCATTGAGATACTTCAAAATAAAACATCAGGTGCGCTTCAACTATACAAAACGGCGCCAAATCAAATAAAAAATAAAATTAAAAGAAAAAATAAATAAATTCAAATTTACAGAAAGCGTTCGCTAAAAGATCAAGGAGCAAATAAATATCATAAATTTTAAGGTCAAATTATTTAAAATTTATGATTCAATTTTGCATATTACATTTCCTATTTAATTATTTAATTGAGAAGAAGCTTTAATTAAAAATTGATTATTTTAACTGACTATGATTATGTTTTTAAATACTACTAGTGTGTATTTAGACTGTTTTCCTTTTTTTTCACCTTCTTCGTTTTTTTTAAATCTAAAGGCTTTATGGGTGTAAAAATACCCAAGTACATTTCGATTTTAGTCGCTACACTTTTTAATTGTTTGTCACAGCGCTTTGCACTTTTGTGCATCCTTCAGAGTGTATGTAGCCATTGATTTTTTTATCGAATAGACTTTATTGATGTTGACCTGGACTGGTTTTGACAGCGTCACCGGGCTGGATATGTAATCATAGAACGCGCGGGGAAATGGTCGTTCGCAATTTTTACCACACGCTTACCTCCAGGGTGTATCGATACCCACAATAGTCATAGTGCTCTATTGATGACTTAAGCGCTTACCTTTTTTATGATTTTTATTGAATTATACATGAAAAATGGAGGTTAGTTTTAAATTATGAGTTTACGAAAACAGCAGTAACAAGTATCTACGTTAATAATAATAATTTGAAATCAAAGCTGTGGTAGCATATGCCGACAAGCTGATTGACGAAGTGGATTTTTTAGAAGAAGGCATTCGTCAAGATAGTGTTGAGGATTAAGAAGAACTTTTGCCTTATCTTTACGATACTACTTTGTACATGGAAGTAAAAAAATATTAGAAAATTTCTGAGAAACTAAACATTTCTTAAGAATTTAAAGATTTTTTTTTTGCCACACTTGTGAGGAAGTAATTCTGAGAGGCCAATTGTGGCGTTGAGATCAGCCTTTCAAAATGCAATGAATCTCAAGAATACAGCGGAAAGTGAGGAACAGAAAATTTAACAAATCCCCAAAAATTTTACAAATTCCTCGGTTCCCTTTGCCTTCTCTCCGAAGTTCAGGATACAGCGTGAAGGCAAAAAAAAGAGAAACTATTGAGTTTGATAGCATAGCCTACACTCTTCCTCAACAAATGACCTATCCGACATAAAAATATTTTTTCATAATTTAAACCAGTTGTTCCTAAGATTAACGCATTCAACCAAACAAACTCATCAGCTTTAAAATATCATCTTATAATATACGATATTTAGAAATATCAGGAATTCTAATTAAGAAAATACAAAATAATCGAGACCAACAAAAAACGTCCTAACACTAAATGATAACAACATACTAACTCTATATTCGTCAAATTCGATTATAACTTAATTTTTCATTACGTTATAAGAAAAAAAGAACCTAAAATTATGGACACGAGTGGGCATGATTGATTTTTTTGCATCGAGCAAAAAAATATGTATGCATTTTGGTCAGTACAGCGTAGACTTCCGACAGGTTAGTATTGCTTATTTAGTTAGACATGTATAATGTAATTGCGACGTTGAATGGAGAGCGGAGTATTTTAATACTAGTCTCCCTTGATTGTGGGTTCGATTCTCAATTACAGAAATTAATTATTTAAAATTTTCATTTCTTCGGTTTGGTAATGAGACAAGTGCTGCGTTGATCTTAGCCACGTAATACCCATTGCCTCGGAATTCGAAAAAGAAGTAATTTTACATACGAATACCCTGCTATGTTAGGAATACAGCATAAAGCGTAAAACAAGTATATTTTGCAACTTACATATATTACAGAAAGTACATTACTAAAAACAAAAAAAAATCTAAGAATAATCTTTTGTCTGCCGCCATCATGACATCTTGATTTTTTTGTAATTAGAGCAAAGTGCTTGTAAATCACGGTCGGGATCTAAACCTTTAGAGTTTTTATTCTAAGCATTTTATGGATGTTATTAAGGGAGTCCCAAAATGGTATAATAGTGGTTGGTGTTACCTTTTTTTGCAATTTGATATAATTAGAATTTTCGCACCGGCTTCCGTTGAATTGATGCGTGGGTTGAACTTTAATATAGTATTCTCATTATTTATAAATTGGTAGTAGACGGATTTTCCTTTATATTTTTGCCATCGATGCATAACATGTAAAGTTTCAAATCTCTTTTTTTAAAAAGTCCCGTATTCTAAAAATAATTCTGAGAAATAATACTTTAAAAATATTAAAAAGAAATTTGAGATAGTAGTACCGGAACTGAGAAATGTAAAGTGAAAATCGAACTTACAACTATCGTGTCCCGCGACGCCACGATTTTTCCAAAAACTTACAAATATAAAAAAATTCTTACAGATCATTAAAATTAATGGTAATTAAACATACAGCAGATTGCTTGAGACCATTCTGTTCTCCTTATTTTAAAAAATAACGTCAATCGGATAATATAGAATGTGTTGTGCTTTGCACTTTATCTAACTGAAAGAATAAAAATACTGTCTTTTCAATTTCATAAAGCTAAAGAGTTTATTTTTCTGATCGAGATTAACGTTATAGATACTTGGAATATTAAAATAAATGTCTATACAGTAGCGCGATTTGAACCCGCTACTGTATAGTTCTATAATTTGTCGGGGACAAGCCAGGGAAACACTAATTTTAAATATAAACAATTCTTCGAGCGTGTTAGAATGTTTAATAAAATGGTTAAAAAAGCTATAAAAGTATATTCATTATAATATATATATTTGAAGAAATAAGTCAACAAAAACATATGTCGCATATATTAAAAATGCACTAATCATTTTATCATGTCGAACTATGAAATTCTTCCATACGCTCATTCTATAAGAATAGCTTCACACGGGAAATGTATGGTGTTAACCAAATTAATGACACATAAAACTGGCCACTTAGACCTCTAATTTCAACGATTTTATTAGTATTCAGAGGTCTCTCCAAATGGTCCAAAATATGTGGGATGAGGAAATCCATAGTAAAACCTTTAGCACTGGTTGTCGTGAGAAGAATTGGAATTTTAGGCGTACGATTGTCTTTTAATATTTTGGGTGGCCGGCCCTTGATATTTCGTGGACAAGTGTGGAATGTTATTTAATTTTATATTAAATTAATTTTGTTAACTACATTTTGTTGAAAATTTTGAGACATTGCGTGTAGAGAGATGGAACTCAATATCGAGCAGAGAGTCAAAATAATTTATTCGATTGAGCGTATATCACACCTACAAATAGACCTGTGTTTTATTTTAACTATTCATATCTATACGAGAAAACCGTGAAGGTCACAAAAAATTAACTTAGACACCTTCACGCTGTATCACGCACGCAGTAGGGTAGGCAAAAGGAACCTAGTGTTACAGTACCTAGTGTAACATTTCGTGTTGAATCAAAGCCAGGATTTTGCCTAGTTGCCCGCGCGAAGAAATGAAAATCATTCCTCCAAATGGGGAACCCACAACAATCACGTTACAATCACACCTTGTGCCCCTGCGCCACGATGAGCTCAACGTAACTCAAAAAATTAACTTAAATTACAATAAGTTTAGTTATACTTAGTGTGGTTACTTACTGTTTTTAAATAGATTCTAACCGACTCAAGTCTCAGTAAGGTAACCGCATTGGCGTCATTACGTCGTTGCGGGGGGTGACACGACAGATGTTTAAAACAGATTATATTTTTACACTTCCGCGATTACCTTGCGATGAGCTTACTTGTATAGTTCAACCTGGTATGTTTGATGTTTGTCGTTATTGTTAATTTGAGACCAAATTCATGAGAAAACCAAAAAAACAAGTTCTATCCCGGATACAGCAGGGTTGGTAGAGGCAACCTAATGTCCTTTTCTCACTTTTCGCTGAATTTCGGAGTCAATGAGTTGCAGAACTCAACGCTGCGCTTTGTTTTGATCTAGAATATGGAAAATGAACTGACATTCGTCGTGTTTACAGTCAGATACTGGACCGTTAATATTATTTTGTTAACGTTTGTATATTAATAATAATAATATAAAAACGGGGGCACAAAGTGTGACTTTAAAATCGACTGCTTGTGGAATCGATCTCCACACGAGGAAATTAAATATTTCTTTACATTTATATTTTAATTTCTTCGGTTTGGTGTCGAGACAAAGCACGGCTTTGAGTTCCGCCACTCAACACCATAACTCGGCAGAAAATCTACACTAGGTTCCTTCTGCCTACCATGCTGTGTGCGGGATACAGCATGAAGCTATTTTTTTTTATTTTAATTTACTTTATATAGCACTGGGAGATCAATTATGTCGTGTGTGTACTGTGGTTGAAATAATGTTTTTTTAATCATTATAGTGTGTGAAGCGAGTGGAAATTGGAGAACGAAACAAGGAAAAAATTAAAACGGTGAAATTTCCAATATTTTATATAAAAATAAAGAAACATAATTTAAACAACACACTTAACTTTTAAGTAAATAATTAAAAAATTAATGAAACATTTAAAGCTCAGCTAATGATCGAAGTTCGAATCTCAAACATCGAATTTAAAAAGAAAAGTTTAAAAAATTGTTTACTTTTTAATAAATTATCAAAATATTTTAAATCTCACTATACAGTGGAATAAATTCATTTCTAACATCGTTGTTAACCCGCAGACTAGTTATACAAATAAACTTTGCGGTGGAACACTAAGCGGTAACTTTCATATTATATAGTTATATTCTCCTGGCAAACAGCCATTTAGTGAACATTTCATTTTCCTGATATAAAAAAATTACAATAAATGCGGCGTTAAGTTCCGCTACCCAATAATATGACTAGTGGACCTTGCACAATACTATAATTTTGTCTAAATAAAAGTAATTAATGGCCCTTAATCAGTTTTTATAGTAAACTAAGACTATTTTACTCAATATATATCTTAGTTAATGGCTATCGTATCTCTGTATCAATCTAGAAAACATAATCGCTGATAACGTCTTGTCGTATTGACAAAGCGTTTGACTTACACCTTTAACCCTTTTAATCGCTTCTCATTAAGATAAGGTATTTCTCACGTTTTAAATATTGTATATATTATAATACTTGTACATAATCTACTGGATTATCACATCCTTTGCCAATATTTACTCTCTTCATTTTACCCAGCTTTGCTCGTTGAGTGTTGGAACTCAACGCCGCGCTTTAACCACCAGAGAGAAAAAATGAAAAGCCCGAGTTTAGTGACGTGTCCTTAAAGAAACCTACGCCTAGCAGTGAACGGAGAAAACCTGATGATAATGACGATGACGACGATGATAATAGTGATTCTAATGATAAAGAAATATAAACTAAATTTAAAATGCAAGCAAATCCACAATAAAACCCAAGCGAACACTTTTTATTCATATAATGAGTGTCTACAGTATCCGCATTCAAAGCGTATTAACAAAATAGATTCGTTATATCGCACGTCAATCATACGACTTCAATTGGTTTTATATAAATGGTACAAATAGCAATCAAACTAACCTTGTGACAAATGACCTCTCGTTTAAAGATTTTATAGAATTATAAAAAAGTTTAAGAAGTAAATATTGGAAAATTAGATTTTTAAACATAACCTAAAAATATTTTCATATGCAATTTTTTTAAATTCTTTAATACGAGTAGATACATACATATTATTACTATTTAATCTATTAGAAATTTTCTTTACATTAGTTTATTCTATCTTCTTTAGTTTGGGTAATAAATTGAAGAACACCTATTTTACAAAAGGATTTTGTTCATTTTACGTCTTATTATAACTTTATTTGCGTCACACTCGAAAAGTCAACAAAGTATACACAAATCGTGGCCAACGTTATAAAGTAAAGTCAGGACTTTTATTAATATTCTCAGTTTCAAAATAAAAACCTCAGGTCACTGTCTTTGAACAAAATCAGTACAGCTATCTTTGCTAATAAAGCCATTTATTACTGATAGCCCGACCTATGCATGCTGATGCTGTAAGATATACATCTAATGACGTTGAGGCTAAGACTGGGTTAATGGGGCTGAATCAGGGTTGGGATTATAAGATAATGGAAATAAAGGAAATCCTATGTCGTATAAGAATATATTCGTATGTATGACAGGATGTATGAAAAAATACCTATTTTTCATATTTTAAGTGCTTATAAACCATTAAGAATCGTTAGTAATAGCTTAAACCATTTCTAAAGAGACACGAGTGTTTCTTATAAAAATGAATATAATGAGAAAAAGTCCAAAAAAATTATATCATAAATTGAATAAAATGATTGAGAATGAATAAAAGTGATGAACAGAATGTCTTAAGGTTTCCTTACCTAACTTAATATTGACGAAATCGTGATGTTGAAAAGAAAAATATATTTATATAAGAATTTCGATTCTTTCTTTAAACATCTTTGTATATATATTTTGATATGATATTCTCATTATCAGTGCCAACCCTAAGCCAGTTCAGTATCGTGAGTGAGAGGCCGTTTGAATTTAAGTTTACTTGATAAAGTAATCCCATTGTCCCAATATAGGCAAATGTTCGTAACAAGACCGAGATAATCGTGTTACGTCGAATGACGATAATGTTAAATCTAAGTTTGAGCTTAAAATATTAGCTCGAATCAAAATGTTACTTTCAAAGTATTGAAATACACATAAATCAATATACTGTTTTCATATTGTTAATGCTTGACTAAACGCGATAGCTGTAATTTTAAATTAAGAGTTAAAAAATGTTTCAAGTTTTATTTTATTTATATATAGCAGGTTACGTAGAGGAAGCTTGGGAAGACACAACACTACTACTAAGACAATTCCTTTCCCACTTTCTGCCAAATTCTGGAGATATTGCGTATTGCATGGTGGTACTCAACGCCGTCGCTTTACCTTTATTAAAAATATTAAATATTTCAATTCCTGGAGTGTAAAAATTTTATTTTTTAAATGACATTTTCTATTTGCTGTCTACTGGAGCATAGGTCTATAGTAAGCGGCTGTCAATATTGAAAGCATAGGTGATGTATGGAATATTTGGCATTTTTCCGACGCGTTCTGATCATTGATCATTATTAGAGTGAAGTGCGCGCGCGCCGATGATCTACCTCGTTTACGGTAATGTATTGAGATTGGATACCTGAAGATAGTTTGATTTTAATAGTTTAAATATATCTTAATTAATTTATAATTAAATTAAATCTTTTAGAACGTATTTTTTATTTTATAAATATATCAAAAATTTAAATATATCAGGATAGCTAATGTAAGTTTAGTGTTAAGACATTCCGCTCTTCATTTTCCTCAACATTTTCAAGAGATTACGTTTTAATGTTGGAATTCAACGCCGCTCTTTATCTTGTTATCAGAGCGAGGAAAAATTAATAAATGCCCGAATGAGAATCGAACCCAATATGAAAAGTATTAAATATTATTGTATCAATAGGAAAACATTATCAGAACTAAATAACCGTTCAATTACGATATTCATAATGATCTCAGTTCTGACATCAGATCATGTTAATGCGTTATACAAATGTATGTATTGTGTTGACTACGTGAAATCTTATTTTGTAATACCATCCTACTAACATTAAATTCATACGCTTCAGCGAAATAGCGATTGAGTGTAAGGGCGGAGGTTATAGATTCGATTCCTATTCATAGAAATGAAAATAATTATTTTTATTTCTCTGGGTCTGGTAACAAGACAAACAGTGGCTTTGAGCTCCGCTACTCAAGCGCAATGTCTTAAAAAATAGGTGTACCGTGTTCGTATCACTACGTTCCATGTGTTTACTCTGCTAAATGCGGGACAAAGCGTACAGCTAAAAATTACTTAGAATCGCTAACTTGTTCTATATCTAGATTATATTAACTTTGTTATTATTATTGTTGGTTTTTTTAATAATAAACCTTGCTTAAACCAAAATAAAAACAAACACAAAGTTAGTCAGTTCGATTTCGGACTCAAGCAAACTTATATAAGCACAAACAGTAAACAAATAATTAATTTACTTTATCTAACGTCCATTGAACTATGACACAGGTAGGGAGGCTCGTATGCGTGTCGTACAATAATTTATAGGTTTAGCTCTCACTATCTAGCGACAGGGGGAGATTTTGTCAGTAATTTTGCAATAAGATTTATTTGCGATGCTTCTGGGTTCAATCCCCACTCGGGGTAACGGGGAATAAATAAATTATATTATTTAATTATTTTCATTACCCGCTCTGGTAGACCAAACGCGGCGTTGAGTTCCACATTTTAAGAACAGAACACAAACTTTATCAATCTGACTGTAACGCAACTGTTTTGGGCTTAATTCCCCCTCGGAGAAATTAATTATTTTCATTAACTAGAAGGCAAAGGGCCGTTGAGTCCCGCAACTTAACACACAAAAATCTTAAAAGTATTAAAAATTGAGCAAAAAGTAGGAAACGGAGTGCCTTAACACTTCCTCCTCTCTACTTTGGTTTATTAATATTTTTTTATATTTATTATTATGAAGATTCTCATAGAAAACTATTCAAAATCATAAATAAACAGCCAGTAATATGACAAGATGCGACAAAGTGCCGTGGGCGGACACGCCCCTTGTTAAGAATGACCACTTAATACTAGCTACTGGTATTAAACGCCTGGAGCGTAATACTTGATTGAGTGTAATTTCTACTTTATTACTGTTTTCCCTTAGGAAATTGATGATAGATCTATATTTTAATATTTATAGTATAATAAATATGGAAATGTATGTTTAGGAAATGCTTTGGGAACAGATAAAATTATAATATGTGGTTTTTGCTGTGTGGCGCTACTCTGTGACGTCGACCACACGTGACGATTTTGGGGTCAAACTCCAATCGGGGAATAATTATTTATTATTTTCATTTCCTAGGGTATCGTGGTTAAGCGATGCATTGAATTTCGCTACTCATTACGCAATGCCTTCAGAACTCGACGTAAAGTGGAGAAGGGAAGTGTACTAATGGGAACGGAGTGTCCTAGGTTCCCTATGTCTATCCTGCTTTGTGCAGGATATAGTATGAAAAATGTGGTAAACTAATATTTTTAAAATTAATTGGCTTTATTCAAATAAGATAGAGTTGTATAATGGTAAAAATAATATATTGTGTAACCACGAACAACATTGAGCCAATGTAATATTTAATGAATTACTCCAATATCATTAATATAATTTCGCCCTCTTTTCTCCAAATTATGGAGGCATTTCGTGTTGTTCGTGTTTTTTATAACATTTGTATAACACATAATATGTAGATACCTATATCAAGATATTTGTAAGACTGATGTAATTTCTTTATATATACTGTTGGAAGAATTACAACTTAAAATGAGTCAGTCAGTGCAACGGAAGTGCCATCCGGCCATTTTTGTAAAAACACCATATGAATATCTTCATAAATTATTTTACCCTTAAATCTTAAGTCGATATATTGCGTGCATGGCGGTTGAGCAAAATTCATATCACTAAATGGAAAACACGAAGGAAATTGGCCAGTAGAGATAGCTACATATAAAAAAGACATCCAGTAAAAATACTGCCTTCACCTATAACTAAATAAGTAAATACTTACAATATATACAGCATATAAGGTTATTTACAAATTATAATTTTACCTGAGTTAGTTTACATCTTAATCAATTTACATAAAAACGGGTGATTAACTTTAATATTTACAAACAATGAAGATTTATAGGACGAGGGACTTTACTATTTAAGCTATATAAGCAGGGTAGACAGAGATGGCCTAATGTCCAGACACTCCCATTCCCATTTTCTTAAAAGAATATACTTATTTTTATTACTACATTTTTTTTGTATATGATATTAAAAAATCCAACTAGTGTTATAAATGTGAAATGTTAGTAAAACTTTCACGCAAAAAATATTTATTTAGATGAAACTTTACAGTAATACCCATAGCTTATAAATCAGAATAGCACATAAGGCTACAATTTATTTCAAAACGTTATATAATTTAGCCACAATATAAATCAGCTTCACGCTGTATCCCGCACACCGTAGGGTTGGCAGGGGGAACCTAGTGTTAAGACACTCCGTTCTCCAATTTCCGCTGAATTTTGGAGGCATTGCGTGTTGAGTGGTGAAACGCAACGCCGCGCTTTGTCTCGTCACCAGAGCGAAGAAATGGAAATATATTTTTTAAGTAAATACTTTATTTCCTCGAGCCATATCGAACCCATAACCAGTCGCGTTTACAGTCACACTTTGTACCTCTGCACCACGACTAGCCTACAAAAAAGTAAAACCTTGCGTGAGTCATTCGTTTCTAATATTTTCATAAAAAAACAAGTATGGAATAGCTATTTATATATTTAAATAGACAAATGATAGCACTGTATGGATAAGGTCAAATTTCTTGATCATTAAGAACGTTAAGTAACATAAAGGTTATAGAATTAAAACTAATAATGTAATGTGTACATTTGTAAAGTATTTATTACAAAGATATTCGAATTATGAAGCATTTTTGACATAAGCCTTGGCATATTTAGA
>DWQW01006921.1:0-15653 GCA_018249695.1 Heliconius erato demophoon | reverse complement strand
TTTTATGTATAAAAGTTGCTTAAATTTATTGTGTACTTTTTACGTGATACGTGTTCACATAAACAGACAAACAGACAAACAGATAAACAGACAAACAGACAAACAGACAAAAATTCCAAAAATGTTGAAAATGGATTCTGTTAATTATCCTTTAACACCCTTGCTAATTTTTTTTTAAATATTTTCAATGTACAGAAACGACTTTTCTACAGATTTATTATAAGTATAGACTAGCGAACCGCTCGCGGCTTCGCCCGCTTGAACTACATGGTTATGAGCTTACTAATCTGCATTACTTTAGTTTTCTAAAAATAATATCATTTTTAAAACAATATCTATACCTATATTGAAAAGTTAAGTTTTAGCCAAACCGATAAAACAGTTATTTATATAAATTTTATCATACAACGTTCTTTAAAATGGTATAACTTTATTTATTTAAAAATCGATTCAAATAAAACATAAAATATTTAATTTTTAAATTAGGAAAGCTTGCCAAAATACAACAGTGAAAATTAAAATTAAATTGGTTTAGCCGTTGCAGAGATTAGCTTGAACAAACGCACAACGAAGAAGGCAATCATTTTAAAAATACGAAAATTGACTCAACTCAATAGTTATGGGTTTATTTCTCACTTAGCGCACTAAATAATTTTTATATTCATATTTTAATATAATAAGAAACATGGTTGTTATTCCACAACGTAACACGCAGTGTCTCGAGTTCTGGTGGAAAGTCGAGAATAGTGTCCAAACACTAGGTTTTCTCTACCTATTGTGTGTTTAGCGGGATTAACTTAGTAGTTAACGGGATTAAGCGTGAAGCCGAAAATAGAATCAATTGTAATTTGAAAATACGATACAAAAATTGCAAACATTGTTTTAAATAATAGCATATCCGAAGTGAATAAGTTCGTATTGTAAAAAGGTTTTTTCATGAATTTTTGAGCAATGAAAAACGACGTAGTAATATTTTTTTGTAATTGAACGTTAAAATTTTATGGTACCAGATGATAACTTTAACTGTAATGGTTCTGTTATTCAATTTTCTTTTTTTTAACTGACTTTAAAAAAAGAAATATGTATGTAATATTATTAAAATTGCCAAAAAAAAGAGTACGTATCTATGTAGGGTTTATTTATGTTTGAATATTCGTATTGATTTTTGGTGTTTGTACTCTAATTTCTCGGACTAATAATCATGTCGAGTTGTTGATCTTCTCTTATTTAAATGAATAATTGTTAGGAGCTCATGAGAAAAGAAAACTTTAAAAAGAAGCTTTGAAAACAATAAGAATTAAAAATGAAAATCTAACAATTTTAAAGTTCAATCTCATCTTTTCATATATATATATATATAAAATTCCACATCCAATCATACTATAAGTGATTTACTAAATAAACACACCAAAAAATATTTTTACCAAAATTTCAATATTTAGATAAATTTTATATATAGCTTCACGATTTACGAAGCTCAACGTCGCATATAAACGTACATATAAATTAATGCTATATTATACTATAAGCTATATCAGTTCGTCTAGATAGATAGATAGATAGATTGATAGTAGATAGACGAACTGATACAGGTTATAGAGAAGATCAATTCCATAAGGGGTCTAACTCTTAGTCATCTTACCAGTGCGACGCGACAAAAAGAAAACAATTTATTTACCTGAATTGTAGAAAAAGAGAATCCCTCTGCACTACAATGGCATCCACAGTGCCTTTTCTCCCCGTTTCATCTCAAAAAATCAAAAAATACATCAAAATCAAAGCAACAAATTAATATCAATATAGGTTATATTATTGTTTTCACAATCACTGATATAATAGATCCGTCGTGGTTCATTGTCGATCAATAACCATTTTCTTTGCCATTCGCAGATACGATCTCATTAATGGGAACAAAGGCATAACATAAGCATGTTCAAGTATGTTATTTTCTTATAAGAATTGTGAATAGGTGGTGAATATCTATCTACATATATGTATATCTATATCTTTCTTTTAACTATTAACTGACTGAGAGGTCAGTCGTGGCGCAGGGGCACAAAGTGTGACTGTAAATCGACTAGTTGTGGGTTCGATCCCCACTCGAGGAGATGAAATATTTACTTAAATTTATATTTCTATTTCTTCGCTCTGGTGTCGAGGCAAAGCGCGGCGTTGAGTTCTGCCTCTCAACACGCAATGCCCCTAGAATTCGGCAGAAAGTGGGAAAAGGAGTGTCTTAACACTAGATACCCTCCTACCCTGATGTGTACGGGATACGGCGTAAAGCTGATAAAAAAAACTATTAAGGCTATCCCTCTTTTTTCAATAATTAAGAGCTATTGGGTACGACGGAGTAAGCCAAAATTGTAATATTAGCGTTAAATTCCGCCACGCGATACACATTGTCTGAATATCCTGCTATGGGTATGTGAATTACAACATGAATATAAAAGAAATAATCGCAACATACTATTCTACATACTCATATATACTACTCGTGGATTACCTTGAAGAGAATGAAAATGATTTGGAAAAATAAATAAAAAAAATACATTTTGTAAACAAATTCACCTTACTTTTTAATTACAGTGTAGTAAAATGTTTTATTTGAGTAATTTATATATAGTGTTAAATGATTTTGAGTGAATTTGAAGTATTTTTTTCATCTTCACATTTTCATAACAGAGTAGGCAGAGCGAATCTAGTGTTAAAACACTCCGTTTCTTACTTTCCGCCGAAGTTTAATTTTTAGTGCCACTTAGCCTCAACGTGTTCTTTTATCGTAAGTCAAATATTAAAAAAAAAAACACAGGTCATTGTTGATTATCCACGACTATCCACTGCGCCATGACAGCTTCAAATTTCCTCAAATTTAAATACATTTGAAACATCAATTCAATTGTATGAAATAATATATTAAAAAACTATATACAAAACTTTTCTACTGCAAATTTCACTTTGAACTACACTACACAGGTGTCTATATCGCGATCCTTCATAGGAGCAACTTTTGAACGTTGCTCCAGCTTTTATTATTCTGATTCTGATGTTTCTAGGTAAAGTAATCTAGGTAGAGTTATGTTTTCGAATTAATTTTCATATAAAATGAAAATATTTTTGTTGAATTCAAAAGGTAAAATATGTTGATTAATTATGTGTAAAGCAAAATGTTTGTAAAAGATTGTTTTGCAGTAATTTGTATGTTATTTTTAAGCACGTTCTCCATAAAATGGGGTTAAAAGAGAGATGGGCGTGTAAGCCAGTCCGATACTTCCTAAATTGGTCTTCAAGTTGGATTTGGCCTAATGATATTAATCATATGAGGCCTTGATGGCGCAGTGACGAATGTGTGGGACTGTAAATGCGACGATTGCGGATTCAATTCACACTATGAAGATCGAAATACTTAACATTTTTATTTCTCCGCTCTAGTAAAGAGATAAAGCGCAGCTTTGAGTTCCACTACTCAACATACAATGCATCCAGAATTTGGCGTAAAATAAACAAATATTATATTTTCTTGATACGGAATCGAACCCACAATCACACGATACACACTGTCCTCAAAGATATTTTTAGGTATATAATATAACCCTTTCTACCCGTACGTACGTTTACGTATCTTTTTCTTTGAATATATTGGATATGAAAACAAATTGTGCATACAATAACCTAACGATCCTTTACAGTACCGTATGCGTGAGCCAATTACAGTGCATTATTTGAATTTTGACTAAAAACTGTTAGTAATTTGAACAGTAAGTAATGTCATGTGTCATACATATAATGTCATAATGTATCATACATACCTAATGTTGAAGTGTTTTTGAAAAAAGTTTTAAAATGAGAATATCATAAGTAGGTGTTAATATTTGTGATTATTTTATTAACACCAATCATAAATTAAAATTGAAAAAACTTCTAGTTATATTATTGCTGCCTTTTTTACGAATAATATATAAAAACTGACGTGAAATATAAAGTGCCGTCAGGGGAATTTCACTTCCTAAATTATGAATTTTATGATAAATGTATAAGTATATGTATATATGGGAAAAGTATTTTGTTTTATTATTAGTTTATTTTTACTGCTATCACTATTTTCTTTCCACCTTCATATTTTTTAAGTATATCTTAATCCATATGTATATCCAAGAATGCTGGTTTAATCGAAACACTATTATTAGAAGAACTTTCAAACTGCGATGAAGATTCTGTTGTTGGTATTCCCGATGAAGTAACCAAAGAAGACCGTCGACCACTCTTACTAGGAACTTCGATAAGGAAGAGATTTTTGGGAAATTTTACGTTTAGTTTTAGATGAGATCACCAGTAAAAGAAGATGTACCTGATAGTACAGATCAGGTACCTACATCTCCAATATATAGTATTCAAATTTTTCCTTCCACCATCAGAGGGGCCTAGGTTTTTTGAACCAAATTGTAAGTGAGTTTTACCCGAAAATATATACTGTAGGATACTTATTTAGAAAACGTATAAAAATTTGAACGCAGCGGGACTCGAACCCGCGCCTCCTGGAAACCGACCAGGCGCTCTGACCACTAAGCCATGCGT
Source organism: Heliconius erato demophoon (assembly GCA_018249695.1). Taxonomy (NCBI): domain Eukaryota; kingdom Metazoa; phylum Arthropoda; class Insecta; order Lepidoptera; family Nymphalidae; genus Heliconius; species Heliconius erato. The sequence continues at coordinate 11,078 of DWQW01006921.1, read as the reverse complement.
TCTCGCCAAGCTACGTCGAAATTTTTATACGCTTCTTACTATTTATTTATGTTGTTAGCATCTCTGTAGGGAGATTTTTACAAATTTCCGCTACCCAAAGATAATTACAAAGAATTATCGTTTGGCAAGAGAGAAACTATTTTTTTGAATATTTTTAAACATTTTTAAAGGGTTATTCCACACTTAGGAAAAAAAAATACTTATTTAGAAAACTTATAAAAATTTTGAACGCAGCGGGACTCGAACCCACGTCTCCTGGAAACCGACCAGGCGCTCTGACCACTAAGCCATGCGTTCTCGCCAAGCTACATCGAAATTTTTATACGCTTGTTACAACTTAGTTATGTTGTTAGCATCCCGCACATAGCAGGGTAGGCAGAGGGAACCTAGTGTTAAGACACTTCGGTCCCTACTTTCTGCCGATTTCTGGAGGCATTTCGTGTTGAGTGGCAGAACTCAACGCCGCACTTTGCCTCGACACTAGAGTGAAGAAATGGAAATATAAATTTAAGTAAATATTTCATCTCCTCGACTGAATCCACAACCAGTCGATTTTACAGTCACACTTTGTGCCGCTGGCCACGGTTGGCCTCATATATATACATACATAATAAGCTTTACAGCATTCCGATGGTATTATCGAATCTAATAAAGCTAATTATATGAGATACTAATGAATTACTAGATTAGATTTAGAATGCAATAAATTATTTAGGATCGATTTTAATTAAACTTATATGTATATTATATTTGAAGCCAATCGTGTCACAGGTCGAAACGAGACAGGACGTGGATTCGATTTCCACAGGAGAAAATGAAATGTAAAATATTTTTATTTCCTTGTCCAGCTAAAGAGGCCAAGCATGGCGTTGAATTCGACAACTCAAAAGGCAATACCCCCTAAAGTCGGCGTTGTAAGTGTGTCTACGTTGCCAGGTTCCCTCCGCCTCTCCTCGTATGTGCGGGATACAGTGTGAATCTAAAAGAAAAATACACTAGTTAAATACATATAAAGTTGATGCATTATAAATATAAACACCTAAATGTTCATATTTTCAAATAATAAAGAAAATCTTTGTTGAATTTTTAATGCGAGAGAGACGTCAGTCCGCGTTTTAAATGTTGCGCTATATAGAATGCGTTGTTAACATTTAGCTTCCTAATTATGAAGTTTTAACCAGCTGTTATATTATAATATTACTAAAAGTTATATAGTTCCAAGATTTCCACTGGAGGAAATGAAACATTAAATATTTTCATTTATTCTGGTGTTGAGGCAAAGTGCAGAATATTTTAACACTAGGTTCCCTCTAATAATACTGCTTTGTACAGTGTGAAACTGAAAAAAAAATATATAATATACACTTTTAGCGTCATGTTATTTTTTGAATTTTTTTTTTTTTATTGTGGTGATAATCGGTCTATATTTATAATACATTTTAAAATTTTTCAGATATTGTATTTGGAAACTTCTCAGTTATCTAGTGACTGTTGACAATAATCAACGAAAACTACATGAGAAAGCTGGGCATGAAGGTGCCTTAAGAACTATAGGTTTGTACTTTCCGGTTCACGCTGTATCCTGCATGTATGTTAAAACTAGGCTCCCTTTGCCCACCCTACCGTAGGCAGAGGGAGCCTAGATTTAAGACACATCGCTTCCCATATTCCTCCGAATTCCAGTGGCATAGCGTGTTGAGTAGCGTAACTCAACGTCGCTCTTTGCTTGCCAGCCTTGCTACCAGAACGAACACAAAAATATAAATTTATATAAATATTTAATTTCTCCGAATGGGTATCAAACGCACAACCAGTCCCGTTTACATTCACACACTAGTGCCACGACTGGCCTCAATAAATAAATGTATATATCATTATTCATATGTACATTCGTATTCTCATAAAAGGTCCTTTGATTAAGAATGAAGTATATTTGTAAGTCATCCCATTTCATTGTTATGTTAGCCGCAAGGTAAATTATAGTTCCTTCTGATATTGAAACTCAATTTTATCTACTTCAGAATATGATAGGAAGCGAATTTAATACACGAGGCCTCTGTTATATAAAATTTTGACATAAATAATGAATTATTATAGATATTTCTATCTGTAATGTGATGTGTGTAATTATATTTTAATTATTACCTATAAAATATTAAAAGAAAACACAAGAAAATAATATTTTAATATTATTCAAAATAAAGAAAATAAAAAAAAGGAAAATTGTTATATTATTACAATTATACACCTATTGTCTTGCTGAACGGGAAAATGAAAATCATTCTTTGCCTCAACTGGACATCCAACCCATAGCCATCGTGATTACAGTCAAGATCACCAACCACCACATCAAACAAACACAAAATATACCTATATTTATCCAAGAATTTCTATTGCGGCGTTGAGCTCCGCCACTCAAATTCAGCAGAAACTGACGAACGGAAATGTGTTAATGGAATCGGAGTGCCTTAACTTTAGGTTCCCAGGTTCCCCCGGCCTACCCCACTACGAGCAGGATAAATTGTGAAGCTAAAAATAAAATGTACATAAATAATGCAATACTGCTACTTTTATATAGCTATACAAAGTTTCAAAATAAAAGACTTTCATCAGAATGGCCTCATTATATTAGTCCCACCCTTAAACTCGTATAATTCAAAATTAACCTACATATTAAAAATCTGTTTTCACTCAAGAGACAGATTTCAATAAGGTTTCTCATAATAGCCCCCTTACTCGAAAAATAAAAGGTTCTTAGATGTCAGTCGTCAAGTAATACGTACCTTATTCTCAAATCGCACGGTTTGTTATACATTCGCCCACCCCAAAGTGCTTGAAGCGAAAGATGCGAAAGCAATAAATTTTATCGCATAGCCCATATTTTAATGTTGAGGAAATTAAACGGGATGACGCTATGTGTATAAATGGCCTTATAATATAAATTTTGGTGTGTTTATTTAGTGTAAATCGCTTATAGTATGCTTGGATGTCAAACTTTAAATATATGAATAAAAAGATGAGATGAAAATTTAAAGTTATTATTTTATTTTTTTAACTAAAATGGAAATGAAAATATTAAATATTTCATTCCTCTAAGTGGGACTTGAACCCACTACCATCGCATTTACAATCGCACGCTTTGTGCCTTCGCCACGACGGCCTCACGAATAATGATGGAGATATATTTATCTTTTATAAGTTTTTAATCAATAAAAACTTGTGAATACTTATCTGTTTCATTATTAGAGCACTGTTATGTTCTTTCCAAATTGGGTTTGTAACAGAAATATAACTATAGTTAAAAAATAATAATATGTTTTTTAACTGAATCTCTCTTTGACATCCATTCTCCTTTTGTATAACGTTATCTCTTTTTTACGTACCTCCTCCTTCGTGTGCTCTCCATACAATGTTAACATATCCGCTGTGGTTAGCGCTCAACTGGCACGCTCGTAACAGTATACAGTAATGAATAAACTGAACTTAATATTTTCATTACTTCGTTCTGGTGTTGAAGCAATGAGCGGCGTTGAGTTGCGCCACTCAACATGTTATGCCCCCGGAATTCGAGGGAGTGGTGGGTCTTAAAACTAGGCTTCCTCTTATTTAGGAAACGTATAAAAAATTTTACGTAGCAGGACTCGAGCCCGCGCCTCCTGGAAATAGACGTGTCTCGCTACGTTCAAGTTTGTATACGTTTTCTAAATGTAATATTTTTCTTTCCTAAGCGTGGATTAACACTTTAAATGTTATAAATAAGGTCCTACTGCCTACCCTACGTTTAGGCCAATCGTAGCACTAATGTGTGACAGTAAGCGCGACTGTTTGTTTTCGATACCCTTACGAAGAAATATGCATACATATTTATATAAATTTATATTTTATTTATATTTTAATTGAGACCGGTCGTGGCGCAGTGGCACGAGGTGTGACTGCAAAACCGACTGGTTGTGGGTTCGATCCCCACTCGAGGAGATGAAATATCTACTTAAATTTATATTTCCATTTCTTCGCTCTGGTGTCGAGGTTAAGCGCGGCGTTGAACTCTGCCACTCAACACGCAATGCCTCCAGAATTCGGCAGAAAGTGGGGAACGGGAGTGTCTTAACACTAGGTTCCCTCTGCCTACCCTGCTGTGTGCGGGATACAGCGTGAAGCTGATTTTTTTTTATATTTTAATTTCTAGTAATTCATTAATATCTTCTTTTACATCAAAATCATCTTCACGCTATATCCCGCACACAGCATATGCACAGTATAGGCAGGGGGAACCTAGTATAAAGACACTCCGGTCCCCCATTTTCCGCCGAATTGTGGAGGCATTAAGTGTTAAATGGCGGGAGCCAATACCGATCAACAACGATCAATAATCATTTTCTTTGCCATTCGCAGATACGATCACATTAATGGGAACAAAGGCATAACATAAGTATGTTCAAGTACGTTATTTTCTTATAAGAATGGTGAATAAGTGGTGTATATCTATCTCTATACTTATATATTTTTTAAGTAATAAAGGAATTTAATTTTAAGACATTCTTCTTAATTTATCAACTTCGAGCTACTAGGCACGATAGGCCAAACCAACATCAGTCTACGTCTAATAAGTTCTGGAAAATGCATATCATACGAGAGGCGCGGAGTTGAGTTCCGCCAATCAACACACAATGTCCAAGTATCCCTGCTATAAGTGTGCATGAACATTAAAAATGTTTTGTTTGAGTAATTTTTATATCGAATTGTAAATGATTTAGCATCGTAAGTGATTTGTTATTAAAAAAACACTGTATTATTTGTTGAATTTTATCGATATATCTTTTTACATCATCACAGCAAATGTAGAAAATTATGGCAATCGAACTAAACATAAAATAAAAAAAGAAGACAGAGTAGTCATCTAATTTTATTTATAAGTCAATTGAGTGTGCTACAATTTCATAAATCATCTGTTTCTAAAAACATTCAAATAAACAAAAAAAATATAAATATAACTGAAACTAATTATTAAAATGTTTCCTCTTTTGTAATTATACAAAAATATCAAAATTTTAATATGACATAAATGAATAAACATACATGCGACTGTGAACGTGATAGTTGTGGGTTCGACTCCTATTCGGAAGAATTAAGTATTTAATGTTTTCATTTCGCTCTGATAAGTCGGCGGAAAGTCGGCTACGGAAATGTCTTAATGGGAGCGGAGTATCATAACACTAGGTTCCCAGGTTCCCTCTACCTATTCTATGACAGTCTTGCCGTAATAAACAAAATACAATAATAAATTTTCACGATTACACACTGCGCTATGATAGCCTTAAAATTAAATACATTTAAATAAAACACAAATTCAATTGTATGAAAGTGTATATCAAAAACTACATTCAAAACTTTTCTACAGCAAATTTCACTTTGAACTACACTACACAGGTGTCTATATCGCGATCCTTCATAGGAGCAACTTTTGAACGTTGCTCCAGCTTTTATTATTCTGATTCTGATGTTTCTAGGTAAAGTAATCTAGGTAGAGTTATGTTTTCGAATTAATTTTCATATAAAATGAAAATGTTTTTGTTGAATTCAAAAGGTATAATATGTTGTTGATAAGTTATGTGTAAAGTAAAAGCTGGTTTTGTACTAATTTAAATGTTATTTTTAAGCTTATTCTGCATAAAATTTGGTAAAAAAATATGGGCATGTTAGTCAGTCCGATACCGATACTTCCTAAATTGTTCATCAATTTGGATTAATGGAATTATTGATAATAGGCCTTCGTGGTGCAAAGGTATTTGTGTGAAACTTTTAACGCGACAGTTGTGGGTTCAATCCACACCCGGAGAATGAAATGCTTAATATTTCCATTTCCTAGCTCTGGTAACGAGATATAATGCGGCGTTGACTTTCGCCAAGAACACACAAACGCGGCAGTTGTTTTTTTTTTTAACTTCACGTTGTATCACCCACACAGCAGGGTTAGCAGACTGAACCTTGTGTTGTGACACTCCGTTTTCTCTTAGTAGAGTAAAGGAAATAAAAAAGGTTTATCCACGACGAACTTAAGTAAATTTAATTATATTAAATACCTAAAGCTGGACCTGGATATAAATATTTTAAACCAGAAGAAAATTTTGTAAATTTGGTAGACTACAATAAAGCTAAGATAGAGTCTTCTATTACAAGAAATATCATTAAAAATATAATATATACATACAACAAATTATTAACAAATTGTATGAAATACTAATGTATTACAAGATTATATTTAGAATGCAATAAATTATTTAGGATTTTAATTAATCTTATATGTATTATATATCATAATCACACATACAAAAGTATGCAGCTATAAGCGTGACAGTTTGTAGGTTCGATTCCCACTGGAGTAAGTTAAATATATAATATTTCGTCGCTCTAATAACGAGGCCAAGCGCGTCATTGAGTTCGGTAAATGACGCAATACCTCCTGAATTCTGCGTAAAATGTGGATAGGAAATGTCTTAATGAAAACGGATTGTCACTAGGTTCCTAGGTTCCCTCTGTCCACCATGGCATGTGCGGGATACAGCGTGAAGCTACAAAAAGATACACCACTTAAAATATACACAAAATTACCATATTATAAATATAAAGACCTAAATGTTTATATTTTCAAATAATAAAGAAAACCTTTGTTGAATTTTTAATGAGAGAGAAACTGTCAGTCTGCGTTGTAAATGTGACGCTATACAGAATGCGTTGTTAACACTTAGTTTGCTCATTATAGAGTTTTAACTAGCTGTTATATTATATTATTTAAAAAAATCTGCTTCACGCTGTATTCCGCACACAGTAGGATAGGCAGAGGGAACATAGTGTTAAGACATTCCGTTCACCACTTTCTGCCGAATTCTGGAGGCGTGTTGAGTGGCAGAACTCAACGCCGCTCTTTGCCTCGACACCAGAGCGAAGAAATGGAAATATAAATATAAGTAAATATTTCATCTCCTCGAGTGGGGATCGAATCCACAACCAGTCGGTTTTACAGTCTCACTATGTGCCCCTGCGCCGCGACTGGCCTCAATTATATTATTATTAACAGTTATCAGTTGAGGCCGGTCGTGGCGCAGCGGCACGAGGTGTGACTGCAAAACCGATTGGTTGTGGGTTCGATCCCCATTCGAGGAGATGAAATATTTACTTAAATTTATATTTCCATTTCTTCGCTCTGGTGTCGAGGCTAAGCGCGGCGTTGAGTTCTCCCACTCAACACGCAATACCTCCAGAATTCAGCAGAAAGTGGGGAACGGAGTGTCTTAACACTAGGTTCCCTCTGCCTACCCTGCTGTGTGCAGGATACAGCGTGAAGCTAATTTAATTTAATTTTTTTAATTAACAGTTATATAGTATACATCTTTAGCGTGTTACTTTTAGGACTTTTTTATGAGGGTTTAATCGTAGTGATGTGGTGGATCCAGATAGAGGAAGGAAGAGCCAGTTGTGTTGTTGTGTAGGGGCACAAATGCGACTGGTTGTGAATTCGATTCCCAGTCGAGGAAATGAAAAATTTAGTTAAAAGGTCTAGCCTGATAAGCATGGAGAAGCTACACTGGCTTCTAATTAATTATTTTTGATATGATTGTATAGCTTTTAATTTGAAATAGCAACACGCCATTTTTTTGTCTGTAATACTTTACAGTAAGAGGATTACGCGACTAACAACTTTTAACATTAAAGTCTATTTTACCGGTATCTATTAAAGAAATCTTGATGAAATTTAAATTAAACACGGCTATTTATAAGCTCGTTGCTTTATACTTGTTTCAGAATTTTTGAAACAGTATAAATTGTAAAAAATCAATTAATTTTATTTTTTGAGGCCGTTTTTATATTACACTTCGTGAATTGACACCTACCAAAATTATGTAAAATCAAATTTATTAAATTATTAATTATCTATGCTATAAGTTACAAAAAAATCTAAGTTCTAAATAGTTCATTTTAGAATGATGAGCTATTGTACTTGGAAACTGACTGAATTTTAAAACTTCTCCTATATTTAGTGACTATTGACAATACACAAGGAAACTACGATATTAGAAAGATGAATAGGTTTTTTGATATAAGAAAGTAGGAGATTTAACGTTTTTTAATCTACGTAAACGGAGTGGCTTTGACTGCAACGACTCAACACATTATGACACAAATAAGGCAAAATGTGTGGAACAGAGTGTCTTAACTCTAAATTTGCTCTGTCGGGATACATGCATGTAAAAGAAAAAATATGTTTCCCCAGTTTCGTTAGATTACATAAAGCGTTAAGTTCCACTATCCAAATACCTAAAAATAAAAAACTATATACATATTCCATATAAATCAACATCATATATTTTTTTTAGCTTCACGCTATATTCAGCATATATCAGGGTAAGGAAAGGAAACCGGAGATCCTAGTGGTATAACACTACGTTTCTATTAAGATACTTTCGTTGTTCACTTTGTGCCAAATTCTAGAGGCATTGCGTCTTGAGAGGTGGAACTCAACAACGTACTTTGCCTCGTTATCAAAACGAGTAAATGAAAATATTGAAATATTTTATTTCTTAAGGTGGGAATCGAACCCATATCCTGTCGTGCTTACAGTCGCACGCTTGTGCCTTTGTACCACGGCTGGCCTCAAGTAAAATTGTTTAGATGAAACCTAAAAGTCACGTAACAAAAGCTAGACTTGTTCACTTATATTGAAATTCCTTACCTGTAGAAACTCCAGGACTGCTCTGTCAGAGTTACTATTTAATATATCAGTGGAGAAACAGTGTTACGTGTTTTGGCTCCATTTGAAATGCATTGAATTAAACATATATTTGAGGCCAACTTGGCGTAACGGTAAAATGTATCATTTAAGATGAGATGGTTATGGGTTCTATAATTTCAATCCTTCTAAGACACACATTATATCGCCCGCAACTCAGATAAAATATAATAGTTTCAACTATGTATTGCCTATCGGTCACTTAGTACTTAAAGCTAATTAAAACTCTTTCGTTTTATTTTTTTATCTCATATTTAGGCAGAGGGAACCTAGTGTTAAGAATCACTCCGTTACCATAACTATCCGTTCCGCCAAATTCTGGAAGTATTGCGTGTTGAGTGGCAGAACTCAACGCCACGCGCTTACCACAGCGATGAAATAAAAATATTCAATATTTCATTTCCTCGCTCGAGTGAGAGTCGAATCCATAACCTGTCGTGAATATACTTGTACCCCTGCGCCACAGCTGGCCTCACTAGCATTATATTTAATTTCAACATTATCATATACTTCAGGAGGGGGCCAGTCGTGGCGCAGTGGCACATAATGTGACTGTAAAACCGATTGGTTGTGGGTTCGATCCCCACTCGAGGAGATGAAATATTTACTTAAAATTTATATTTCCATTTCTTCGTTCTGGTGCCGAGGCAAAGCGCGGCGTTGAGTACTGCCACTCAACACGCAATGCCTCCAGAATTCGACAGAAAGTGGGGAACAGAGTGTCTTAACACCAGGTTCTCTCGGCCTACCTTACTGTATGCGGGATACAGCATGAAGCTAAAGAAGAAAGATATACTTATACTCACATACAGGCCTAACTTCTAAGTAAATATTAAAATTCTTTTTGAAAGTGATTTAAAAATCACTTTTTCTTCATTCCTTTTCCATACACCTTTTAGTATCAGTTGCGAATCTTAATGTTTCCAATGAATAATTCATTAAAACTAAATGGGCCACGGTCAAAGTGGAGTAAAATATTTTTTTTTTGTTTATGAATCATTACTTAGCGGTCTTAATGGAAGTCGTTAGCTTTTCTGTTTGGTCGATTTCGAGTCGTTTTAAGTAATGTTTTAGTGAAAGATGCTTGAAAAGAAATCAAATATTTATAGTAAAAACGGTTCTTGGCTGGACAGTGATTGTAAATAGTCCTTTTTCATGAAAATATGTTATAGATTAATGGTTTCACTTTAGCAATACAATAAATAATATTTTTTATTTTATGGTAAACTAGCGGCCCACTCGCGGCTTCGCCCGCATACCACCTATAAGAGACAGAGTAGTTCCAGAGATCTTAACGCTTAAACAAACAAACAAGCAAATAAACAAAGTCTTCCATTTTATTATGTTAGTATAGATTAGAAAATCGAAGATAACTTGTTTACATAGCTCTACTCTGTATCCCAAATCTAGCAGAGTTGATAGACGGCATCTATCGCTAAGACACGTTCACTATAATAAAGTAAGTAAGTAAGTAATATAAAGAACAAAAAACTAAAATATATACATGGAAAAACAAAAATTAAGCTAAAAACGTCTTGAAGTAATAAAATAACCTTCAAAATAAATTAAGGCATTTCTTTATTTCTTATACATGCATTTATAAAAATCTCTTAAGACCTTACAAGTCAGTCAACTTCAAAATAAACATATAAAGGCATGTTCAGTTAAAAGCAGTCTTAGATATACTGAATAAATTCTTCTTCAAAAGCAATAAAATGCCCGTTTCGAGTGTACTGCGCCGATATACTGCTATTCACACTATACGATATATCGTTGTTATATATATATTTCTATTTTATACTAACAACATATGAGAGAGATTTGGGCCTAGATTTTCCATATTCTCGTATACTTTCGTCGTTGTTGATTTTAGAGGTCGTCGCGGCGCAGCGGCTCGATTCCCCTCGGTGGGATGATTATATTAAAGTTTTTTTTTATGGTAAAGGAAGCGAGGCAAACGAGCGTTCAGGTCACCTGATGGTAAGTGATTACCGCCGCCCATGACCCCGTGCTACAGGAGAACACCAGAGGAGCTACAGGTGCGTTGCCGGTCTATAAGGTGGAGATAGACGCGCTTTTTGAAGGTAAAAAATAAAAAAAAATAGCTTCACGCTGTATCCCGCACACAGCAGGGTAGGCAGAGGGAACCTAGTGTTAAGATACTCTGTTCCCCACTTTCTGCCGAATTCTGGAGGCATTGCGTGTTCAGTGGCAGAACTCAACGCCGCGCTTAACCTCGACACCAGAGCGAAGAAATGGAAATATAAATTTAAGTAAATATTTCATCTCCTCG
>DWQW01006920.1:0-15654 GCA_018249695.1 Heliconius erato demophoon | reverse complement strand
ATTTCTCGGAGCCAGCCGTAAAATCGGTAAAGATGTCCCTCAGAGATATGGACCCTCTAACCGCCACCACAATACTTTCTCTATCGTGATCAGCTATCACGCAAAACGGCAACTGTTGATAAGGGGAAGACATTTTTTATATTTCTTTTTACTATTCTTTACGAATTGTCCAGTGAAAATATAGGAAATTTAGTGGCAAGTTAGCTAGTTAGTTACTCTTCGTTTTGCATTTTCCGCCTATTTAGAGAATCTGAGTGCTGGGCGATAAAACAGAACACTGTGCTGTTGGTTCAGGGTGAATTTATTTTGAAAATTCAACTAATTTTTCCACAAAACAGGTCTGACCCAACCCCTTTTGCCAAAAATATTATTGTAACATACCTGAATATATTTGTGAAAACATACACATATATCTCTATATTTTATATAAAAAGGATATTAATAAATTTTATTAAATGTATTAAATAAATGAATAATGTCAATATAAATTGAATAAAATGTATGGGTAATTCGTTAAGATTAAAAAACGTTACGGACATAATACTACATCCACTAATGCATTTAATATGTTAAAGATATTTTATTAATAGTACGTGTTTTTATAACATATTTATATTGAATTACGATGATATATGTGCACTTTTAATAAAATATATCTAATCTATAATTATTATTTCTTATTTGAACAAAGATATATATTATTTTTCGTATTGTTAAAATTAGGAAAAATTTGCTTCCCGCAACTGTCACGTTTTGGTTGAAGCAATTATGTTGGAGCTCGAGGTTTTCGTATGAACTGGACCGAAATAAATACCGGCTGTACCGTATGTAATTCACTCTTTTTCCTACTTGTCAATGTCAATTCTAATAATATGATACACAAAATTAGATTACAAGAGGAAAAAAATAGGGAAAAACGCTATAAAGCTAATTTACTTTAAAAATATACTATTAGTGAAGGCCAATAATAATCATAAATAATATGACATTTCTTAAAACACCTGTTTATAATTTAATTTGAAAGGATTACAAGAAATAAATATAAAATTATTTATTACATCAGTTTAATTTTATATGCTTGTCACGTCTGCATCATTATTTTATCATTGAGCATCGAACATAAAATGAAGTATTAAATTTAAAATAATTAGTAAACTAAGCTAACTTGAGGCCAGTCGTGGCGCAGCGGCACGAAGTGTGACTGCAAAACAGACTGGTTGTGGGTTCGATCCCCACTCGAGGAAATATTTACTTAAATTTATATTTCCATTTCTCCGCTCTGGTGTCGAGGTTAAGCGCGGCGTTGAGTTCTGCAACTCAACACGCAATGCCTCCAGAATTCGGCAGAAAGTGAGGAACGGAGTGTCTTAACACTAGGTTCCCTCTGCCTACCCTGCTGTGTGCGGGATACAGCGTGAAGCTGAAACTGACTTAGTAAACCAATTTAATAAGAATATAAAAGACTATCAAATAAAAATAGAGATAGATTTTTAAACATGATTACTTCAAAGACACGGTTGTTGAATGATGCGAAGATGATATCATCGGCGGAGAGCTTCGACATGTACTTGACGCCGGCGAAGTGGCACAAACAGCAATTGTCGTCCGTCACTATAGAGTTCTTTGGCCTGAAATTATTTATAACCGATTTAAAAAATGAGGAGCTTCTCTATTTAGTTGGTATATTTTTTTCATATTACATACACACGCCACAAATGGCCTCAATATGGTTTATATTAAGGCGCAATTAATTGTGGCGCAGAGGGCACAAGTGTGTGACTGTAAATGCGACTGGTTGTGGATTCTATCCCCACTCGAAGAAATTAAATATTTATTAAATTTATTTTTACATTTTTTGTTCTAGTGTCGAGGAGAAGCACGGCGTTAAGTTCGCCCACTCAACACACAATGCTTTCAGAATTTGGTGGACAATCGCGAACGGAGTGACTTAACGAGAGATCCTCTCTCTCTACTACTCTCTACTCTGCTGTGTGCGGGATACAGCGTGAAGCTTATTTATTTATTTTATTATTTTATTAACTTACTCAAATTGAAAAAAAAAGTCTTTGTTATATACAGCAGGTTCCATAATACAATTTTACGTAATATATTGTTATTTTACATCATATATTACGTAAGAAGAAAGGGATTGACCTCTGAAGAATTTACGAGTTACGCTATTTTATGGATCTAGTGTAAGCTAAAAATTGCGTTTTCTTTCTAACTAGCTAGCTAGCTTAGCTTTTTATTATTGTTTTATAACTATTATTATGTTCATTATTAAAAATTAAATCATCTTTCGCGATGTATCTTGTACACAAGAGAATAGGGTGATGGAACCTAATTTTAAGACACTCTGTTACGTCCTTTCCGCCGAATTTTTCGAAGCATAGTTTGTTGAGTCTCAACTCGGAACTCAACGCCGCTTTTGCCTTGTTGGCAGAGCGAAAATATTAATAAATAATAATTCATTCCCTCGAGTGGGGATCGAACCCATAACCGTCGAAACACGCTCTTGTGCCGCCATGACGGCCTCTATATTTATAACTATTATTATGTTTATTATTATACATTGTATATGGCGGCTAACTTCGTTATAAACATGTATACATTTATAATAATAAATCTTAATATGTTTTCTTGTCGGATATTCGATGATATTTTAGCGTTTAAACCTTGAACCGTAGCATATTTGCATTAGGCAAATATCGCTACTAAAACTTTTTTGTAAAGATGGATAAACAACTATTTCTAGAGGCCAGTCCTAGCGTAGGGGGATACAAGTGTACGAGAGTTAACGCGACATGTTCTAGGTTCGATTCCCAACCGAGGAAGTGAAATATTTAATATTTTCATTTTCTGGCTTGTATGTACTGTACTTAACGGAGTGTTTTAACACTATGTTCCGTCTGCCAACACTGCTATGAGGAGGATATAGTGTGAAGTTAAAAAAAGTATGTCTAACGTTAAAATTCGAGATTCGAGAAAATTGTAACCGAGATCTAACTATATCACACAAAGAATACCATTTTTACTCGTAATTATTATTGAGTCCTACTACTTAAGATCCAACTTACCTACAGCAACAACAAGTCAAATGTCGGGCCAGCTTACAAAATCCCGTGAAACAGTGTCGGTACAACACATAAGGCCAGCCGTACGCGGCTATCGACAATCTCAAGTAGTGCAATGCATCGTCCAGATTCATCCAGGGTGGGGTTTCTGAGAACACTTTGTTGACGTCAGTGGTGTATATTGGTTCCTCGTCGTTCAACATTTGAATTCTTCGCATCTCTCTAGTTTCGCGTTTCTGACGCACTCGAAGAAGGACACATCCGGCAACCACGTCGGATGGCACCAAGTCAGTTGATCGGAATAAAGCGCTGAGGAGTGCTGAAATATATATATAAGCCTAAAGTATATAGAGAAATCGTTTTAAAACTTTAGACGTCGTTTTATGTTAAAAAAAATTACAAAATGTGAATTCTATATTTTTTTTTAAGTAAATGTTTTTTATTATAATTAAAGTTAATTACGTTGTTATGTTGCGATAAGTTTAAATTTCAATTGGATGAATATTTTCTTTTAAAGAAAACTATTTCATTAGATAAAATTAATTATACTAAAATAAAAGGAAAATTGATAAAAAAGTGTTATGCTACTGACTTGTTTGGGGTAATCCCCAACAAAATATTTTTATTTAAAATAATGGTATGTTAAAAAATTTTGCATAATTTAAGCAATCAATTAATTATCACTGACATAGATATTTCTATTATTAATATTATATTGTTTATATATTATAATTATTTATAACCTTCTGTTCGGATTCTATAATACAATATTATACGATTATATTTGGAATAAGATACCTCTACGAACTTTATTATAATTATTTAAATAAAAAATATTATGGTGTTTCACCTCATTTCCAATCAAAAAAAAAAAATTGCTTCACGCTGTATCCCGCACACAGCAGGGTAGGCAGAGGGAACCTAGTGTTAAGACACTCCGTTCCCCACTATCTGCCGGATTCTGGAGGCATTGCGTGTTGAGTGGCAGAACTCAACGCCGCGCTTAACCTCGACACCAGAGTGAAGAAATGGAAATATAAATTTAAGTAAATATTTCATCTCCTCGAGTGGGGATCGAACCCACAACCAGTCGGTTTTGCAGTCACACCTCGTGCCGCTGCGCCACGACCGGCCTCAAATTTATTTTAGGAATAATTTCCTATCAACTATTCCTAAAATAAATTTACATAAATACATTTATTATATAGTTGCTAACCAAAAAAGTTTAAAAAAAAACACCTTACCTGCTACTTGTTGAAAAGCTTCCTTCCCGTGTTCATCCCTTTTCAGCCAACAAAAGGCCCACCTGAACCGCCGTGACCATAACCCAGTTACTTTTCTATGATGTCGGACTTGGTTGGGCGTGTCCTGCATATCTCCATAGTTAACTGATCCCAAGGGGTCGAATACCATAAAAAGTCCGAACACCGTTAGGCCCAGTTGCACCCAATTAAATAGAACTATACCTAAAAAATATGTTTTTAAGTAAATCGTTAAAATAGATTTCTAAATTTAGTAAGAAGCTAAAGTAAACAATAAGCTCCAGAAAGTTATTAAACCCGTCTTGCTTACTTTGTATAACAATACTAGAAAACTTATCCGATACAGTGCACTCTATGACTTCACAAAACATCCACATGGTCCCCATTACATTCAAAGCCACCTCTGGTAACACTAGAAATACCCTGAAATAGAAATTAGATTAATTATACTACAATTTTTATTTTTATTTATAGATGGCGGCTTTACTTGAAGTATACATTTATTACTTATTTAGAAAACGTATAAAAATTTTAACGTAGCGGGAATCGAACCCGCGCCTCCTTGACACCGACCAGGCGCTCAGACCACTAAGCCATACGTTCTCATCAAGGATCGGAAATCAATCCGGACAACCAGAAAGACAGACCAACAAAACTTTTAAAACCGATTGTGTTTTATAACTAACTATATGCACTTGAAAAGTCACAGAAATTTGAAATCACAAACACTTCAGTTTTATTTATATGTATAAATATAAATAATATTAAAATTATTTGCAAATATCTTTAATATATTAGTATTTGTGAATTGTATAAATATTAAAATAAATACAAATATACAAAAGAATCTATTATTTTACAATCATTTTGACTAGGGCACAAAGAACAGATACTTACTTAAGTAATAATAAAGGTGATACAAGTTTTCTTGCATCTGTCTCCGTGATGGTTCCTCTGGCAGATTGTTGGGCCAGTGCAGCCAGCAGCAGCAGTAGGCAGGCTTGCAAAGCCAAAGTGCCACATAGGTACAATCTCACGAATGAGCCTCCGTGCCATCCATTGCTTTGGCACTGCCATGTTATAGGATATAGGACTTCGACCACCAACGCTATAAGAACTAGCCTAGAAGAAAAACGTGCTTTTAGACAAATAACGTCATCAAATGAATTTGAAAAATATATATAATAAATACTAAAGAATTTTATAGGAAATCATGATTTAACAACAACTCTTGTAAAGACATTATTGATAACAAGACTTAATAATGGACTCAAGATTGCCGGCGTTCTATGATACACTTTTAATTTAAACTAATACCAATAATAAGTCTAGCCAGGTAATGTAGGATCAATTCGTACCCATCCGTATTAGATGGGTCCTAATATATATTTTCTTCATGTAAGAAGACATAAAACATTAAGAAATCAAAGTTAAATATTTTATAAGTTATTGCCAGTATTATTGTAGAGAGAAATATTATTTTATAATTGACATTTAGATCATATGATTTTATACGTAGGTACTTAGTATTTTTTTATAGCCATTCCAACTTTTACCATTGTTAGAATTCTTAAAATAAACTTGAGTTTATTTTGAGTCTTTTAAACTATATTTTGATTATTTATCTTTGTATATTTCTACCATTTTTAGGGTAGACCGAATTTGACACTCTATTTTTTTCGTCCATTTAAGAGTCATGACGTATTAAGTTATAAATAACAACACTACCTGATTGACTTTGTTTCTCATATTTTTTACATAAAATAATTTATTCTATTGTGTGTATGTCATATTTAAATTAAGTTTTTACTCATAGTTAAGATTTTTTATAATCAGTTACACGTGTTTCTCTTTATAATACACTTGTATATATTTTATATACAGTGTTTTTGTTACTACCACTTTAAATGAAACCACAGTTTTAACTACTCTATAAAAACCCAATACAATTAAAACAAAATAGATTTGTCCAAAAATTCTAAATATTTTTTTCAAACAAAGAATTAATAAAATTATCAACAGCTTTGTTAGGTACAAACCTAACAAAGCTATAACGCTATAGACGCCTCATTCACGAAATCGAGTCGTAGGTCATAGCGGCGATGTAAAATTGCGTAAAATAAAACAAGAGATATCCTTTTCTCGTTCTAGTATGTTTTTTGAGAATGAAAAGCGGCAATGCTTAGTAGTATTTTTGTAGTAGTATGTGATTTTGTTATTGGTATCTATGCGTAACTGCGTCACGCGAAATACAGTATGGATAAACATCATGAAATGAAAAAAAAATCCTACGTCTAAACTGTTGAGGTATCTTGATTAATTTCTTTAGTTGAGTTCCGCTACTGAACATGCAATATCTCCAGAATTCAGCGGAGTGTCTTAACTAGGTTCTCTCTGCCTTCCCTTCTGTGCACGGCCTACAACGTGAAACTGTATCCATAACTAGCCTCTGTACAAGCTGCAGCAGTCTCATCTAGTAAGTAACCTAGTTCTATTAGAAAAATAAGTGCTGAATTGAATAATAAGCATGACATGACCAAAACTAATGAAATGTCCGGTGCGACAGTAAGTGGCCAACAAATAATGGCAATCAAAACGATTCGTGACAATTTAAAATCCATTACGAAGCAATCAGATGGGAGCAGAAGGTCATCGGCGGACAGACCGCGTCACCGGGAACTGTGGAGAAAGCTTAATGAACCCAAAAATATCTTCTCTAATGAATATTTCATAGCAAAGTCTAAGTGCCATCTAAAAAATCGTACAAACACCAAATTTATACAAAAAAAACTCAATTATGATGTCTTAAAATATATTATTGTGGGCGTTTAATATAAATTTGCACTAACATGTTAATATAATAATGGTTAATTTAAACATGTTATGTATTGCAAAATATATAAAGAATTATATTGTGTAATACATTAGTATGTCTACTACAATAATAAAAAAAATCAGCTTCACGCTGTATCCCGCACACAGCAGGGTAGGCAGAGGGAACTTAGCGTTAAGACACCCCGTTCCCCACTTTCTGCCGAATTCTGGAGGCATTACGTGTTGGAGTGGCAGAACTCAACGCCGCATAATAATAAAAAAATAATTAAGTATAATTACAAATATTAGTTCCTATAATTATAAAACATTGTCGTTATTCTAATAACATACAAATTATTGACAAGACCATACAAAATTATATAGTAACATTCTATAATTAATAGTTTTAAAGTTATTAAGTGGTCTTTGGAGAAACATACGTCGTCTGACGGTTGTGAACCTTGAACAGAAACTAGGCTATCTACTTATTTCATTTCGCATGCGCTGGTTATTTAATCAAGTTTGAAATTTCTAGCTAAATGTATTAAGAAATCCATGTTTCTCCATAATTTGCATTTCCTTATTCTAAAATTTTATAAAAAAATAGTATTGAGAATAAATTAGTTTTAGAATTGAATATTTATGTATTATAAAAAACCAATCAGCTATTTCAATACATTTTTGAAAATGATAAGTACCTATGTTAAGTAAAATAATAATGATTTTACCAAAACCGGTCACGTACATAATATTAATACTAGAAATAGGCGTGAACTTATTGCATTGAGTCCGTAATACTTTTATAGTACAATGTGTACGCTTCTACAATAGAATCCTAGAAGACGTCAGAGAATGTTCTATATCATATATAATTGATTTAAAAAATCTTCTCATTTTGAATATAATGATTTGACTAACTTTGAAACCTTCATGTGAGATACACGAAAACGAGCTAAATTTAAAATTAAAAGTACCCCCGACCAAAAGTGCCATTACCTAATTTTGACAAGGTGCTTGTAGCTTTTAAATTACTATCCGAATTTTCATAAAATATAGGTAAGAACCACCGCGATGAACATGGCGTTTAATTAAAAAGACTACACTCAAATCGGTTCATTAATTCAGGAGCTACAATGCCACAGACAGACACGCAGGCACGTCAAACTTGCAACATCCCTCCTTTTGCCCCGAGGTTTAACAACAGGTTATTACGCAGAAAGAGGAAATGGATCCACTTATCATCGAAACACAATATCCATATCCAATAACGCACTTACCAAACAAATCGGAAAAGAAGTTCGAAGATACTCGGAAACACGAGATCATCTGAGGCGGCCAGCCACTTGCGCCCGAGGAGCCGGAGCGCCGGCATTCTGTGAAAAAAACAACACCTTTAAATAAATGCAATTAAACAAGCGCTTAACTTCGACACCAGAGCGAAGAAATGGAAATATAAATTTAAGTAAATACTTCAACTCCTCGAGTAGGGATCGAACCCACAACCAGTCGGTTCTACAGTCACACCTCTCGCCGCTGCGCCACGACTGGCCTCGACAATTTTAAATGTAATTAAATGCAATTAAAATAATAATATTTCACTAACTAACGTTATAAGTTCATTGGAAATTATCAATACTACCTTCGACTACGGAAATCTCATTTTTGTTGTGTAAAATCAATTTGTTCATTTTGCGCAAGTTGATATCGTAATTCGCATAAATAGCATGCTAACTAATATATCTATATACATACATATGTATTTAGTTTGATTTGGCTTTTTTAGTTATATTTGATGTCGAGAACTCTATTTTTAATAAAATACTAAAATTCATTCCAGACACTAAATTTATTATATTGTTGAATTTATTATATAAGAAATGAAAGTGTCGGGTGGGAATCGAACCCACTACCGTACCGCATTACAGTCACACCCTTACACCAGCGCCACGATGGCTTAAACATTATATGTTTATTTAATTCATACTAACACCGAAAAATTTTGGTTAACCTAAAAATAAACAAAACAATGTCGCAAGAAGACATCACCTCGCCCTCGTATCCTATATTCTGCATCGGACGCTGAACCCGGATGAAACAAATGTTTTCGGAATCTTCAGCTCAGTCGTTCTTGTTTACTATTGCTATAATAAAGCGCGGTCAGTAGGTAGTATATGTAGAGTATGGCGAATTTATTGCTTTGTTTATTTTTTAGATGTAAGTGAGTTAATTCTCTATACTATTTATTTTACGCTTCAAACGCTGAAATTACGTTTGGGATTTATTTTGCTATATATGAGAGAGAGTTTATTAATCTATTTTTATAATTTTAAGGTTCCGTACCTCGAAACGAAAATACGGAACCCTTATAGGGTATAGAATCCCTTAGTTGTCTGTCTGTCAAAACCATTTATCTCGATATCGCGTGGAGGTATCAAGCTGAAATTAATGTAAAATATTCGAGACCATGGAGCGCAAAAAAAATTAAGCTTCTAAGTCAACGCAATAAAAACATACGAGCGTTTATGCATCGTTATTCATATATATACATATGCATTTTGTATGAAATTCGCCGCGTAATCAAAACTTACAGGGTACGTCCGACGGACCTACAATTATAATTATATAATATTAAACTTGACAAGAAGTGAGTGACAATTTTGAGACATTTCATAAAAAAAAAATATTACAAACTTATAATTGTTGTTCATTTCATACAAAATGAATGCACACGTCCGCAAACTTAAATTTGTCAACTTCTATGTACTTACCGTTTGCCATTCCGAAATTGGTATGTGTGACATAATATTATAAGTACCACTATTTTATACTTAAATAAATAAGAATAACTTGAAGCTTTTATTTTAAACTACAAATAATTTACCATTTGACTTGCGAGCTTCGATTGACGTCAAATTGAAACTTAATATATAATAATAGGAGGATCTTAGCTTTTTATTAAAATAACGTACAAAAAGCTCAATAAAAACTAACAAGATTGAAAGTTGTATCTAATTGAGGTATAAGAGCTTGGACTTAGTTGTACTCGAGGGAATGAATTATTATTTATTTATATTTTAATTTCTTCGCTCTGTCATCAAGTCAAAAGACCGGCGTTGAGTTTCGCTACTCAACACGCAATGCCTCAAAAAATTCGGCGGAAAGTGGAAAACGGAGTGTCTTAACATTATGTTTTCTCTGCTTACTCTGCTGGGATACGGAGTGAAGATTGATATAGACTTAATTTAATTGCATAATAAAGTATATAGTTACATAATGCAATAATGGATACGAAAGTAGATTAAAATACTTGACACAGCTAGGAAATAAGTGATCATAACAACATATCTTTTTTTATTTAAAACATTTCTGGATATTATGTATTTTTTTAATAAATATAACTCCATAGAGATATAACAAAACCGGACAAGTGCGAGTCGGGCTCACCCAGCGAGAGTTCTTTACAAAAATTGGGGGTTTCGAGCTTTTTCTAAAATTCAGGCTTAGCTTAACCACAGCCATACACCTGATACCTCACTTGAACTATACTAGCTACTTTAATATCAAATTTTGCCCCCCTTTATTATTTAGAATTTAATCACAAATGTATAGTTTCATATTTTTTCCTGAACTACTACTTGTTACCTGCAGATGGTAGCTGCCAAATTTCATAATTCTAGGTTAACCGGAAGTACTCTATTAATTTGATTCCCTTCATCGTGTCGAAATACACGTTTTTAGCGATATAAACGGCCATATATTTTTTAAGAATATGTAGAAATACATTTTTTAGGAAATCATGGGGCCGTCCGGTATATGGTCTGAATTTCAACTCGATATTGACAGACAGACGGACAGACAACAAAGTGATCTTATTGGGGTTCCTTTTTTCCTCAAAATGAACGGAACCCCAAAAAAAGGGTGAGGGGCGTCTTCGTGGATGGTATTATCTATATTTTGTGTTACTTTAACATTGTAACATCAAATCTGTAATAGTATATAAATAACTGGTTTTATTTTAATTAACTTTATTCCCTTAGGTAATGAGTGACTTCAAATCAATGATATTGCAAAAATATTGTGTAGAGGTAGTATTCAAGGTCTGGATATTAAAACATGAAAGAACACATTATTATATTTTATATAACTTACATAATTCATAATCCTATACGAATATACACAAGATAACAAAACACAAAAATATTATAAGAAGACTTTTTGATGTTTTTTTAAATATTTTAACGTGACTTTCAAACTTAATATCCTTTTGATGCTTATGTAAAATTTTTACACTACATAAATTTAACTTTTTGTACTACTTTGAATTAATGAGATTTCAATAAAAAAAGAACATTATTATGCACATATTAATTAAATTATAATTGCGTTAAATGATTACAATTTATAGTGTTAATTTTATAGATAAAGATAAGCATGACCAGATAAAAAAAATGTTAAATATCAACTAACTAAACACGACTTCCTTAGCCGTATCCAATTCTGGCATAAATTTTTAGTCATAATATTGACGATTTCTAAGTTTTGTGTTCCTAAACGCAGCATAGGTTGAAACGCTAAGAAGCAAAGTAAGTACTTTAAATCCTCCTGCCCTCGTGCGTGCCTCCTTTGACCTTTAAGCCTTGTAAATTTATGAGTAAAAAAAAATACTAATAAGAAAACATATACCTATTTTGTTTACATCCATACATATACACTCAGAGTATTAGATATATATCTATAATTTGTAAAAAAAATTTACCATCACATATTAATAAAAGATTCTTAGTAAATCGACAAAATACCAACAAAAAAGTGTCTAAACCTGACTTAAATTATAAATGTCGACCATATATTGTGGCTGTCAAGATATTAATTTTCACAGCAGATAATTCTTCGTATTCATAAGTTATTTCAACCACAAATAAGCGGCAAAATCGAGTCTAGCAATGACGTCAACCCTTCCTCGATCAAGTTAAAAGCATCAATTAGTTTTATAACTTTAAAATGTCAAATATATTTCGGTACAGTTATCCAAAATTTTGTTCTGTATACAATTTGTAAGATAAATTAGTCGTTTTTGTTTATTATTTTCTAAAAAAATTAATGATATACTCGTATGTAATTAAGATAAGCGTAATTAAGTTAATAATAACGTATTTTGTAATATTTTTTTTTTCGTTTGTCAATTTAACAGATAATTTTATTTTTAATGAAAAAAGACAAGGCATACGAGCATACGGGTCATCTGAGGGTAAGTGATCACTGCCTACTATTCCGTGTAACACCAGAGGAGCTACAGGTGCGTTGCTGGCCTTTGAGGTGGAGATAGACGGGTTTTTTGAAGGTACCCAAGACGTATCCACCTGGAGACACTGCTGCAGGTAGGCCATTTTATTTTATTTTGTTGTGTTTCTATGAAATCGAACAGTAGTAGAGTGCCACGTATCCAGATGGTGTGGATGAAATTTAAATTGGTGACGTACTGTGCGGTTAGAGAATTCGGTGGTAGGTAACAAGTCAAACAGTTCCTCAGAACTTTATAACTAGTTATAGCTAATCATAAACAGATAATTTATGATTCGTTACAAATTTTAATACTAAGATAATTGACTTTAATATTAAGTTTCTCTCTCTGCCTAACCTAATTAATTTTTTTACACAGCATGTCTAACTATTTATCTGCTATACTACTATATAACTAACATGAACGGTATAAAAAAGGATTTTCTTTCAGTTTGTACTAAAAACATTTGTTTTCTTTTACCTAAAAGGCAAAGCCTCCAGGTATACTATTGTTATGCTCTCTTAATTTATAGACAGAGGGAACTATGTGTTAAGACACTCTGTTTCCCACTTTCCGCCGAATTCTGTAGACATTGCGTATTGAGTGGCAGAACTCAACGACAGCCTCGTGCCCAGAGCGATGAAATGGAAATATTAAATATTATATCCTCTCTGTCGTCCTCCTCCTAGAAT
This sequence comes from Heliconius erato demophoon, assembly GCA_018249695.1. NCBI lineage: Eukaryota > Metazoa > Arthropoda > Insecta > Lepidoptera > Nymphalidae > Heliconius > Heliconius erato. Next base: position 2,531 of record DWQW01006920.1, on the reverse strand, counting down.
TGAATCCACAACCTGTGTGTTTACAGATGCATGCTTGTGCCACTGCGCCAAGACTGACCTCAATTACGTATATTTGTAGAAATATATAATAAATAAATATATGTATGTACAACAAAATAAACAACAACGTTTAATATCCGCACAGATAAAAGTAATAATAAAGTCCATCGGCAGTCAATAAATCCAATCGTTAACCAGAGCTTTCGAAACACATAAAGTAGATAACTAATAAAAGGGTAAACAAATAACTATTTATACACGGAGACTTCCCACATTTAGGGATTAAGCTATCAGACGTTGCTAGTTGCGAGTTAACCCTTAAAAGGCATTTAAGAATTCGTATTTAAAACATGTATGCAATTTTTTAAGGTTATGTTTTTGCGTAAAATTAAAGAAAAATAGAATGCGAAACACACAAGAGCACTGCTTTGAAACATCTAGTATATAATAAATCAATTTCACGCTCTATTCCGCATGCAGCAGGGTGGGCAGAAAACCTACTGTTAAGACACTCCGTTCCCCATTTTCCGTTGAATTTTTCGCGTGTTAAATGGCGAAACTCAAAGCCGGGAATATTGCCTTGGTGCCAGACCGATGAAATGAAAATATTAAGAAATAATAATTCCTTCCCTCGAGTGGGGATCGAACTCACAACCGTCACATCGACAGTCACATCCTTGTGCCCCTACGCCAAGACGGCCTCGTATATATGTCATGTATTCATATTACGAAGTTATTAATATATATATATATATATATATTCTTAACACAATCAATTAATGTTATAACATATTAAGAACCTGGTGTTCAGAGTATTTTATTTAAGCACAGTACCTAACTCTTCAACAAAACATTTTATGTTTCCTCTTAAGTTTTATTGCATCATTTTATATACAAAATCATAAAACTCAAAACACAATAAATAATAGGTTATTAAAAAGAAAATAAACTTTGATCTTTTAGCGAACTACAAGTATTTACGAGAATGTATTTTAGAACCTTTCATCTAATATTTTGGCATGGCTCCGTGCTAAGATTTTCTTAAATGTTTTAATAAATAAAACCGGTTAAGTCCGAGTCGGACTCGCTCTCCGAGGCTTCCCTATTAATCTAAGGATTTAAGGAGAAAATTTAAGGTCACGGGAAATACAACATATATAACAAAAGTTTGTAAATTGCGGAAATATGCACTCATTTTGTATGAAATGAACTACAAAGTTTGTAACGATTTTTTTTCTATTAAATACCTATACATTTTCATTTTGGATTTATCCCTTTATGAGTTTTTCTGTGCTTCAAGACACCATAGATCTACTATCGATCGATCTATCGATCATACCTTTATGCAATCTCGCGCGCGCGAGATAAATGTTCTTGACAGACACACAGACGGGAAACACAGACGAACACAGACGAAGTGTATCATTTTCACCTTTTGAGGTACGAAAAAAATGTTCTTTGAATAACATTTAATATTTTATTCATATATATTCAGCATATATATAATACATTGTCATTTAGTTATACAACGTACAACTTAATACTTACCTTGAACCCTTTACTACCATAATATTACAACAAAATAAGTTAATTTTTATAATAAAAATAGATTGTATCCTAGAAATATTTATGAAACACAGCCTCACTTGATCGATTATTGGATTTTATTATAAGGACGAACTCTGCATGTACTCGTACGTACGGTGATACGACTACATCCCACGTAATTGCTTTACTAAATTAATTACTGCGCAAACTGTCCTCGACAAACTGTGGATAAATGAAATCAGCGTTGCTCTTCAGTACTTGCTTTCATATGTATATAACTATAACCATCATTTTAATTTCAAATATTATATATTTACTGTGTTAAAGATAAATGAATGCAGCTTAAGAATTAAATTTCATGAAAATCTTTGATTAAATAAAAGGGGCCGTCGTGGTGCAGGTGTATAAGCATGTGGCTGTAAACGGGACGGTTGTGGGCCCGATCCCCACTCTATAGAATGAAATATTTAATATGTTTTCATTTCCTCGATCTAGTAACAAGGTGAGTTCCGCCATTCAAAACACATGCCTTGAGAATTCGAGAGAGGCATCCCTCTGCCTACCCTGCTGTGGGATACAGCGTGAACCCAAAAAAAATTAAGAAAATATCAGTAAATAAATTTGGTGTCAAATTGGATAGTCACTTGTCAATATTACCAATCCCAACAAATACCCGTCACGCATACATAAATCACATCATCACGTAAGGTGACCCACATTTTCCAATTCTCAAAGAATATATCATCGAACACTTCTATATTTAATATAAGCTATTTTTAATCTTAATATAGCTATTCTTAATATAAGCTGTTTTCTTTATACGAGTGATTTCATGTTTAACCTTTATAACCTTTAGAACTGAGACTGTAAGACATGTTAAAGGTCAAAATATTATTTCAGTAAATGTTTGATATTATTATATATAGTTACGTTTTTAGTTTTTACTTGCTACATTTACTTACATTATTTTCTAAAAATATATA
>DWQW01006919.1:0-15654 GCA_018249695.1 Heliconius erato demophoon | reverse complement strand
GCTGTGCCGTTGGATATTATTTATCATATAAAGATGATAATAAAATGCTTTGTTCCAAATGCCACCCTGCATGTCTGGGTGGCTGTCTTAAAGGATCTCAAAGAGACTGTATAGCATGTAGACCTGGTTTCTTATTTAGCCCTGAAAAAGGCTGTCTTGATATAAATGAATGTAATGATGTAGATAGATGTAAAAGGAATGAGTATTGTCTTAATTCTCTTGGATCCTTTGCTTGTATGGAATGTGACAAATCGTGTGATGGGTGTCATGGTCCCGGACCAGATATGTGTATCAATTGCATTAAAGGATTTGAGAAAAAAGATGATGTGTGTGTAGCAGACGGCCATGATGATTTAACAGTCAAAGAATCAATGACCAGGTAATTAAAATTTCATTTAAATGTTATTTAAATACTGTATGGTCTATGAGTTGTGGCTGCCCTGAAGTTGGATATGGCTGCTCAGATTTGATTAAAGGATGTTTGATTATTTTCTTCCCCAGTGAATAATGTGCAAAAATTCAGAAGGCCTGAGTTCAGGGTGTCCACAACTCATAGACTGTACTGTAATTATTATTAATGAATTAAAATTAAATGTTTGAAATTTCTTACAGAAAAGTGGAGCTGTAAAGTTTGAGTGTGATGTGTAATAATAGGTAATTCATTAATTTTTTTTGGTTGGTGATGGGTTTTTTTACTAATATTCTAATAACATGTCTTACTAATCACAAAATTTTATGCCTTTATATCACTAAGGATCAATTTTTTGAGTTCATTTTCATTTTTGTTTCCAGATACAGAAAAATATTTGAATAAAGATTTTCTTTTTTATTTATAATTTTATATACTTCTTCATAAAAACAATATGTAATGTCAACACATTACTTATTATCTTTATAAATATAATTATGATAAAATTTTATAAATAAATAAATCAGCTTCATGCTGTATCCCGCACACTGCAGGGTAGGCAGGGGGAACCTAGTGTAAGACACTCCATTCCCTACTTTCTGCCGAATTCTGCAAGCATTGCGTGTTAAGTGGCAGAACTCAATGCCATGCTTTGCCTCGACACCAGAGCGAAGAAATCAAAATATAAATTTAAGTAAATATTTCCTCACCTTGAATTTGGATCAAACCCAATATTTTATTTAAAAAAAAAAATGTTTGTATGTTGTATATGCAGCACTAGAAAACATACAAACTTTATTTTACATTGCAGTTTATTTTATACTATGAAGACATATTTTCTTTAATAAGTCATTATATTGTTATTAATTCTTTAATATGATTTATTTAGTTGCTAGTGTGCTATGGTGACCACCATGGCACACTAGCAACAGTGTGTGACTGTAATCAGTTTTGGGTATGATTCCTATGTAAGGAATTAATTCTTTAATATATTAAATTCCTTGTTCTGGTATATTTTTGGTAAATTCAATACTCAAAGCCTTTAAACTTCGGCAGAAAGAGGAATGTATTAAAACTCTGCCTACATTACTATATATGATGTATTTAGAATTATTATAAAATTAGCCTAATTCACAAGATTTAAGAATTAGAGGCTTTTAATTTTAAAATTGCATAAAAATTGTAGCACAATTGAAGTATCTTAAATGTAAATGCATTGTGAGTTCAACTCCCTATTTGAGGAATAAATAAAATTAAGAAATTAATTGTCTTCATGGAATTTTACATGGGGATAAAAAAAACCTAAAAAAAAGAGAATCTGCTTTATGTTAAATTATTATATTATAATTATTATTTTTAAACGATATAATTTATTTATTTTTATCTTTTAAAGGTACTTAACATATGCTGGACTGTTAATAGCAACAGGTATTGTGTTACCAATGTCGAGCTCTCTGGGAGGTATTGTAGGTGTCATTGTGCTCTGCTATATAATGGGGGCGGAATACTACTGTATGATCAATGGGCACATGGGCTTAGTGAATCTTACTAACTATGACCTGTTTCAGATACTTCATACATAAGAGGAAACAAAATTTTGCTAACAGTTGTTTGACATTTGCATGTTTCCTTATGTGCATTTACTTTTTATGTATACATATCCCTTGTTTTTTTTTTTGATGACATTTTGAGGATGTGAAGATCAGTTCAGGTTGTTTTGATTTTTTTGTGAGTAGTGAGCCTCTTATAAAGGGTTTTTTTATTTGTTGTGAAACTTGTAAAAGCTGCTCAAATATCGAAACAATTTAAATATTATTATTTGCTGTTATTCCACCATGTTATACAATATTATTTGATAATTAAAGCTAATAATTATTCATCATTGTTTACATCAGTGGCACAAATTCAATTAGTTCATATACATACATATAAGAGCTCAATTTAGTGCTTTGTAATAGCATTTAGTTAGGTATCTAATAAAATTCACTTAACAGTGCCAGTAAGATGTATCGAAACTATTTCATAAATAGTTAATTAAAGGTTAAAATAGTGCACGAATAACTTAAATAAGCAACACATTTATTAAAGGTAATTTAGAATATAATGGTGTAATAAGTGTGGATGAAATAATGTGGAAGATTTTATGATTTATTAATTTTATGTTCTTCCAACTGTTTACATTAAATAAATATGTCCCATTGATATTATTATATAAATGGATGTTTTATATATATTTTTTAATATTTTTAATGAAATATAACACTTATTAACAAGTAATGTATTTATAAACGTGGCAACATTATTTTTACAGTTAGTGTGAGTTTCTTTTAAATTAAAAGTGAGATTACCTCTAAGTTATTGATTAGTTATTATTTTTTGTTATATATACATATACCGTAAAGTATTTTGTTAGTTTCTTTTTTACTAATGGATGTGAGTTAAAATATAATTTTATGTGGTATTTTTGTATAATTTAATAAATTAAATGTTTATAATTTTTATGTTTGATTTTTTTATAATTGATAATTTAGAGATTTGTAGGATTACTGCCTATGTGAATAACAGTTTAAAATTATGTATAATTCATAACTGAATAAATGGCCACCAAAGGATAATTAATCTCTTTGGATAGTCAAGAATGGTAAAAATCAAAGGTATGGTAAAAACAAAAACAATAATAATCGTTTGGAAATTTCGACGTGACGGGATCTTTTCCTGCTACGTTGAAATTTTTCTATACAAATGCAACAAGTACCTTTGCACTAACAATTTTGTAAGTGATTCACAATAAATCGAATTATTAATATATTTTGTTTTATTTGCGATAATTTAAGAGAGCACTTTGTAATGTTCCTCGGGCAGTCACGCGTGTCAAGTTATGTCACGGCCATGACACGCTTTTGCGTTTGACAAGTTGTACATACGTGTGGTGTAAATTGAGAGCGGTGAATGGAATCCAAAAAATATTTTTAACATTAAATTTATTATTTTATTTTTTTAAAAAATCATCAAAAAAAGAATGCTGATGAACTTGAATGAAGTACAGTAGAACAAAAAAAAACTACATTTTAACCTCACGCTATAGTTCAATTATTTTTAACAACAATACTAAGGATATTTTCCCTTGTTTTTACAAACTTTTATTAAAATATTATTGTATAACATAACGATTTTTAAAGATTTTAAACTATTTTAAAAGGCAATCGCTTCAGTTTATCATTTAATATTTGACAAAAAACAAAACCGTGTATTCCATATTATATTAGTCCTAGCAATACAATCTCTAAGTCCAAGGCAGTAAGGACCACGCTTACCTTCCCTCGTAACTGTCAATCACCTACATGAAAGCAAAGGTGTTGCGTAATGAACGCTTTATGCAAATATTATAATGGTTTTTTACTTTTATTTTAAGCAGCTGGTCAAAGGATTTTTTTTATCTTTACACTTCATCCTCCACATGTTAGGGTAGGTAGAGGGAGCCTGGGAACCTGATGTTAAAACACTCTTCTCATTAAGACACTTGCCGATTTCTCCAGGCATTGCGTTTTGAGTAGCGGAACTGAACGCCACGTTTATACACCTCTGTACCTGCGGACAAGAGCAGCTAGAGCACTTAGAAAATCATATGTGATACTCTGTATGTAGTTATTTCTATTTCATCATGGGGCGAAACCACAGGTAAAAACTAGTCTATATAAGTATAATAAAATTGTATGTAATCCCTGTATTTACATGAAATATATATGAGAAATACTATTATTAGCGACATATATTATTAGTTACTAGAAGATAAACCAATTGTTATTAAATTTTTGTCTGTTTGTCTGTGTTAATGTGCACGTTTATTTCAGAAACGGTTTAACCAATTTCAATGTAGTTTTAACTACTGTATTTTGACAATCGCAACATTTAGTTTTTGTTATTATATGTCATTTAAAGTATTTAGTTCAACAAAATGGCTACATTTTTTAATTAAATTGGCTGAAACTTTAGTTTTCAATGTACACTTTTAGATTTTATTTTTAGATTGTCTTTAGAGTGATAATATTATTAGGCGAAACGAAAGTAATTTTGTATGGTAAATAAACAATGCTGTAGTTCAAGCGGGCGAAGCCGCGAACGGGTGCTAGTTCTAAGTAAAGCCGGATAAATATCAAGCTATGGTCTCTTTATCTATATACTTTTGCCCTATAGTATACATACATACACTAATACATAAAACCATACACAGATACATACAAATTCTTATCTTCTTATTATAAAAAATGTTTCAAATGAGATCGAACCACAAGTCTCTCTCGCTACCAGATATACTAACCACAACACTTCTAGTAAGTAACTACTACTACTACAAACATATAGTATAGTATTATAGTATGGCACAGTGATCAGTTCGTACGATAGGTAAGGTAATAAGGTAATTGGTAATTAGCGGAGATACGCGGATACGTTGGTTCCGCCGGTTGTTCGTGAGACACGCGATATTAGCGACGAGACGACACATACATACATACATACATACAAAGGTAATAAAGGCACGCGGCTATCAAGTCACGACAGTTAGTGCGTGATCTGGCTCATTATGAAGCAATTAACGTGTTGGTTTTATAGAAAAAAAAGCAGCTTCACGCTTTTTCTTGCGAAGCGGTGTAGGCAAAATGAATAAGCAACGCCACGCTTTATCTTGTATTGCCTTTTACCATAGTCCTTCGAATGGGAATCGAACCTATAGCTGCGCCACGACGGCCTCTACATAGATACGATTAACAATTACATTGAAATATGGGCAAATTTGCACCTAGGTATCGCGCTTATCACAGACAAAGATAAATCAATTACATAATTTACTGATTTTATTTTACAATTTGTGTATGAAATTAAAATTAAAATTTTTATTTTTCACACTACGTGTTAGGTCCTTGTAGAAAACCAGAGAAAAACCGATAATAAATGCCTTTTTCCATCGCTTTCTGAACCGGAATTCAAAGCCATTTTTTGTCTAGCAAAATTCAAATAAACAACTGCTGTGTTGTGTACTAACCAGCGTTGCTACACTCTCCGATTTTGGCGATACGTCCCGATCTTTAGAAGAAAAATTAAATGTCCCGATCGGAACAGACATTGCCCCACTTTTCACGGATTATTCCACGTACTGTGAATAATGTTTAATTTCATAGAAATACAAATAAGTATATTGGTAAGTTATTTATAATTATTCTGAAGACTTTAAGTGCCTTACATAATTATGTTAAACCAAAACAATATCGTTTGTAAGTATAGTGACGTTATTCTATTGCAAGCTTAATTTAAAACTTTAATAAATGGATAAATAACAAATTAATTTGTTATTATTTCATTTTTTTGTCCCGCTTTTGGTGAAAAAGTCCAGCTTTTTTACTTAAAATCTTCAAAATCATAAACATTCATCAAAAATGATAACCTTACAATTAACATAATGCTAGCCAATTACAAAGTATCCATCCAGACCAACTAAAATGACGTAAATCAGATGTCTAAATAGACATTTCCCGCAGGTGTTTTATAAGTGAAGGTTAGAATCTCTACGGTTATCTAATCCAGGTTGCAACTTGTCCGACTCGTTTCGCTTCCGCAAAGATTCCACTCACCGCTGTTAGCATTGATCACATAAACCCTTTACTCAAGTTGTTATATGAAAATAATTGTTTTTGATTATTAAATGGCGGTTTTTTATATAAATAAATAAATAAATGATAATAATTGTATACTAACATAGTTTAAGCAAAGATATATTAACAAAATTATATGGATTTAAAAAGTCTGAAATAAAGATTATTATTATTATTATTATCCTTAAAAAGTTTTCCATGTACATTTATTACTTTTAATGATAAGCTAAAATTTGGCCGTATAATTAATGATTTGTTATCAAAAGTTTATCTTAAATAATGCATTTATTTTTAAATTCACATTCTCTCTCAACTTCGTGCTGTTTTCCGTATGTAGCAGGGTAGGCAAAGTTAGTCTGATGTTAAGACCCTCCACTTTCCACTTACCGCAGGATTCTGGAGGCATTGAGTGTTGAGTGGTGGAAGTCAACGCCGCAACGGCAACGAGCTTTGCCTCGATACCAGAGTTAGGAAATGAAAATATTAAATATGTCATTTCCTCGGGGAGAAATCAAACCCACAATCTGTCGCGTTTGCTGTGTCATGTTTGTGTTATGTTTGGTCAGAATTTCTTCTTTATTAGTTTAATTATATGTTTTAATACTTTCTGTGGAATACGTGTTAGGTACACTGATTTACTCATGAATGCATAGTAAACTATCAGACCTTAACGGCGACCACATTCCTTATAACAGCATCATCTTTGGAAAGTAATTTTAATTATAATAAGTAACAAAAACAATATAGAAAGTAAATTAAAGTTATATATATAATAAAATTGTATTCTAACGCTGTCTGTATACATGGAAGATATGTGAGAAAATTTATTATCGTGGGCTTTTATCAATGTACCTAATAGAACCCAAAACGATAGTTTTTAAAAATATTGTCTGTTTGTCTGTGCGTGTGTTCACGCTAATTTTAGAATCGGCTCAACCGATCAAAGGGCATTTTTCACTATTGTATTTTGGAATACTTCCAGACTTTAGCTTTAAATGTTGTTTTTTTTTTAAGTTTTCGGGGCAAATTGTGTTATAAGTAAAATGTACCAGACTCTTTTGGGGTGGGCACTGACCACCCGACTTCTACTCCTTCCTACACCCATGCATACTTCCCTTAGTACATTTAGTATTTGTTTTATTTAAATAGGTTCATAAATAAAAAAGTTACACCTCAGATCTCAGATATTAGTTTTCGATGTATGGATGAATGTTTATAAAATGATAATTTTTAATTTTTTTTTATAGAAAAAGTTACTTAGTCACAAATCTACAGCCATTTTAAATATATTTAAATAGCTATATGGCTATAATAAAATAATCATAATTAAATTAGCCATTCACTTTGAAAGGAAAGCAAAAATATGACTTTTCAAGCTCCCAAGCTTATGAACGAACAATGGCTGCGGTCCATATTACAAAGTTTTGATTCATTGTTAACTGTTGCGTTTTTATTACATATTCTCAGACGAATCTTTCACCGACTTTCTAGTTTACGTAGATCTGTGCACGCATGGATTCATCTATAATGAATGTATTTAATATTTTAAAATATGTAAGTACTTGACATGACTGTTGCCTGATCGTAAACACAGTTGACTCCCATTCGGGGGCAATTCAACTCGCAATGTCTCGAAAATTGGGGTGATTAGTGGGGAACGGAGTGTCCTAACTCTAGGTTCCCTTTGCCTACCATGCTATATGCAGAAAACAATGTAAAGTAAAAATGATGTTAACATTATAACGATCATTAATAGCGGAATAGGAGGAAATGAAACTAGGTTCCTAGCTAAATACACATTTATTAAGGAACTTGCAGAAACTAAATATGACTTCTTGCCTAACCACAATAAAATACCAAATATATTTGAGCATCGTAGTGTGAAATTTGAACCCAAAAACACGACATAAGATATTATACAAAGAAATTGAACTTATTTTTGATAGTCCAGTGAGGTAAGTCGCGCAGGGGCACATAGTGTAACTGTAGACGCGACAGGTTGTGGGTTTGATTCCGACTGAAGGCAATGAAATATTCAATATTTTCATTTCGCTCTGGTGTCGAGGATTAGCGCGGCGTCGAGTTCCGCCACTCAACACACAATGCCTCCAGAATTCGGCAGAAAATGGGGAGCAGAGAGTTTTAAAACTAGGTCCCTCTGCCTATCCTAATGTGTGAGGGATACAGCGTGAGGCTAAAAATAATAATAGAAAAAATTAGATTGAAACACTTTCATTATCGTAATCAACCTGTTGACCTATCGATGGTTAAGTGACACAGTGTTTATCTTTTACCTCTATCTTTAATCCCCCCTATCTTTTACTCCTATCTTTTACTGTGGCACGGCGGTCGCGGACGACGCGAGCGCGACAGGCACGCCGTACTTTACCGTTTCTAACAGTAATGTGACTTTTAAACTGCGCGGTACGACCGTGACCCTTTGTTAGATGTAATTGGATTTTCGCGATATTATTGTTTTTTTTTCAATATTTGTTTATTAGATTAATTGAATTGATATACAATATGTTATTTAAGAATTTTTATTTTTTTTAGGCTTTGAGAACTTAGTGTTAAGACACTCTGTTTCCCATTTTCCGTCGAATTCTGGATTCGTTGTGAGTTGAGTGGCCAAACTCAACGTCCCGATTAGCTTGAATTCCCGTGGAAACGAAACCACGACCGTCACACTTAGAGTCAGACGCTTTGCCGCGACGCCACGACGGTTTTATAATATTTCAAATATAACTTAAGCCAACAGTTACTATATTCTCCGCGCAAAGACATTGAAATAAGGGTTTAGTTATGATATTTTTCCTAACCGGACAGGAAAATAAAAAATAAAAAAACGTTTCGTCAACGAAGTCAGTCGTTGTGCAGGGGCGTGTGACTGTAAACACGATAGGTTGTGGGTTCGATTCCCACTCGGGAAAATAAAATATTTATTATTTTAAAATTTTCGCTCTGGCATCGAGGCAGATCTTGGCTATGAGTTCCAACATTCAACACTTAAAGTCCCAGAATTCGGCGAAAAGTGGCAAACGGTGTATCTTATCACTTGGCTCCATCTGCTTGCATATATGTATGTGGCAGCTTGAAGCTAAAAAAAACTTTTTATATAAATAAGTTTTTTTTTAAATTATGTAGTTAAATGAGCATAAAAAGAAAAACAGCACCATATGTACAATGCTGATGATGAAAAATAGAAAAAATAAAAAAAAAATAAAAAAATATTCTATTACAAGTACCTACTTCTTATATTAAAATAATGAAATGAATACAAAAAGATTTACATAGCGAAGAGACTTTCATATAGAACCTTACATACTAAAAAGATTTTCATAAAGAAATACCTATCCCACGATCCTCATAAACGAAGAAATACAAAAAAAAAAAAAGATTTCTAAAAAACGCGATGTTGTAACAAATATGAGTTTCATAATAAATAAATACACAAGTTAGTCAGAAGCTGGTAGCGACTAGCGTGGGCCGCCCCGCCGCCGATGAGCGGTCAAGGAACGCGGAACTGCTGCCCATTCATTAATACCTAGTATACGCTATTAGAATTATTAATAGGACAATAAGGTAAACATTTTATCGCGAATATTGTATTTTATAAAACAATGGGATTGCTTTATATAATAACTAATGCTAATATTATAAATGTAAAAGTTTATGTGGATGGATGTTTGTTCTCACAAGAACTTGTGAAAGGATTTTAAAAGGTTATTTATACAGCAGAATAACGCATAGGCTACGATTGATATAAAGATTTAATTTAATTTACTATAATATTATATAAAAATAAGTTAAAACGGGCGAAACCGCGTGTGGGTTACTATTATCGGGCTATGATCTAAAGGTTAATAGTTTATTTTTTTCAGTCTAAGAATATTTAAGATAATCCTTTGAAGATTTCAGATTAATTTATAAATGATTGCAGGCTATTTAGCATTAAATTTCAAACTCATTCTCGGTATTTTATAGATTTTTAATATGTATTTATTGTTTATATTTTGATCATCTTATATGTAGAAGAACGTTAAATGTATTCTTAAGTAATGACAACCAGATTATACCATTATACCAATGTCTCTAGTAAAAGCAATGATTTAATTTAATTTAGATTTTGAAAAAATATCCTTACATCCATATAAATATAGCGCAAAGAAGAGATTTTTCTTTTAGCATTCAATAAGTATAGATTTGGAACCGGTGCGGCTGCCAAATGTCAAATAAGTCACATTGACAGGACCTTGGGTCGATTCCCAGTAATAAAAAGGAAAGGAAACGGTGCGTGCGTTGGGATCACGCAAGAAATGGCGTTTGTATGTTTTGTATGGTTGTTGAGAAATTATTATTTTTTGTTAGAAGGTTATTTGATTACAGTCAATTTGTTTTTTTTACACATAATTTGATATGGAGATGCTCAAGATTACATATGTTTTTTTAATTCTTAAATAATATCCGAGTTAATGACGGAATGATGATGGTTCTCAGCCACGCCTATTAGATAACAAAAAAATATATTTGTAACTTTATTTTAAACCTTGACTCACTCAACATCAACACGCAATGAATTCAGTATTCGGTGGAAAGTGGAGAAAAGAAGTGTTCCCATGTTCCATGGGCGGGATACCTAAATCTAGATTTATAAAGTGATCATTAGTTTACATCTGTATGATTTAAATGAATTTGATACTTTATGAATATATCAGTAAATGATAAAAAAAGGTCCCATTACATATACGTTTACTTAAATATGCATTATATTACAAATATTAACTAGAAAAATTCCAGAAAACTTACACGCCTATCGCTATTCTTGTACTCTCTTATATAAATAGATAAATCATGTAAATTCGTATTCTAGGCAATAAATAACATAGTACAAAAATAGCTTACCGTTGTATATAAATAAACAGTTATTTTATTTCTTTAAATAACATTACTTGTTTAGGTTTTTTAGTTTTAATTGCGCCCGATTGACTTGTTGTTTCTTTGCAGATACGACCGTTTTCGATGCCGCCTCGAGGATAAGAGACGTCAATAAGCGAGGTATTTTATAGTAATTACTTTTATTATTTTCATCACATTTTTTTCTATTGTGGAGTATAAAAATAGGAGCTGTCGTGGAGGGTTTTACGTTCGATTCCCACACCGAGTAGTGAATTATTCTTATTTACTTGCTCGGGTAAAAAGACAAAAGTGCGACGTTATGTTACGTCCAACTTACAGACTCAAGAATTGGGTAGTACGTGGGCGGAACATATACTGGGTTTCCTCTGTCTATCTATCATATGCGGGATAGAACGTGAATATAAAAAAAGTAGAACTGCAAGTGAATATTAATATTTTTATTTCCTTATTCCCGACTGCTAATTTATTTATATAAATATATATAATAAAAGCCCACTGTGTCTATATGAGTATAAAAATGTGATTTCAATAATTTATGTCGTTGTTTTGTGAAAAAAATATTTAAATCAAAGAACATTCAATAAATAGATATACAAATTGTAATAAACTTATATTTAGTAATACATTTTTTTAAATAACTGTTTTTTTTATTTCTTATGTTCTAAATACGGCACCAAGCATAGGCTATATAAAAACTTCACAATCGACCGATTGTGAAGTATAGACACCTAACCATAAAGCAAATATGCAAAACATTGTCGCTTTAAGCTATATTTCTCGAACGTAGCACTATTTCACGCCCATCTTGTATCAATTAAAACAATAATAATAATTCACACGATACGCCTCTACCCTTACAACGCTACACGCAATAAAACTACAGAAGATTATCATCAGGGACTAGGGCTTAAAGGGCCTGAGTTTAAAAGAAAACATGATAAACTTTATTATTAATAGCTTAAAGTCTAATTTACTTTGAAAAATAATTGCTTTTTCCAAATAAAAGAGTGTATGGTCCAAAGACAATATAGAACAGAATGCAATGTTGCTTGTCTATGCCGAACGATTTATGGCGCGGGTCCAAGATTTAATTTCGCCATCTTTAAGTATTTTTTCTTGCAGGTTAGCTATTTTTAGATCCCGTTTATCTTTATTTTATGTTAACATCCCCACTATTTAAGTTTTATTCTTTTTTATAGATTTACTGTGAGGTTCATTAAAATGGCTATCATTCTTTGATGCTTGCATTTTGTGCTAAGAATGTATAACAGTATTTTGTTTGTATTAGAAGAATACAGAAAAATATTATATTTTTTAAATTCAGTTTCCTAATATTTAGTAAGTTGTTTCTCTATTTATTACAATTTTTTAGTTTGCAAATATTTTCTTTAAATAATACTTTTAAATGATATACATAGGTTCCTTAAATCAGAAATAATTGTAGGTAAATTTGTGTAAATATTTATATAGTAAGGTATAAATAAGGTATATATAAACAGACACATAATAGGGTAGCTAGAGAGAATCTGGGAACCTAGTGTTAATACATTCTATTCTCCACTTTCCGTCTCTTTCCAAGAGCGAAGAAATGAAAATATTAAATATTTCATTCCCTCGATTAGAAATGGAATCCACAACCTATAGCGATTACAGTCGCAGTCCTTAAAATGTAAATTACTTTAATGTATTTTTATATGGAAAATATAAATCTTATTTTTATTCTCATTTCTTATTGCTATCATAATTATCACTGAAATATAAACAAGGAAAAGATCCATTACAAGCTAACAAACGCATACAGCTTGATTCCACGACAGCTTACAGCTTGATTACACGATTTCCAATATGTAATTAAGTCGTTACAGTATACGGATGACGCGTGGAAACAAATTTGGCCAAAAAAAAAAAAACAAAATCGGACAGTGGGTGGATATGAAACGTCAGAGGCAGTTTTCGATGTGAAATATTCGTATTTTTTAAAATTTCTCATATTTGTTTTCGTTGAGTTTTTCGTGAATAAACATTTATTTAGTAGTTTTGTTAAAATGATATCACGACGGGTACGCGACGGGTGTAGATTCGATTCCCACACGGGGCCATGATTATATTTAAATCACTCACACGCAATGCCTCTAGAGTTAAAAGGAAAATGGGAAACAAAGTGACTTAACACTAGGTTCTCTCTACCTACGCTGTTGCCTTAAAAAAAAACTTAAGCTTAAAATACACACAGCCTCACATTAAACCACATTATGTCAGTGTCATGTACATTATTATGTATGAGTTATGATTTGCTTGTTTTTAGAATGATTTCGAAACCGGTACATTTAGCGCGTGCGATTTGACGTAATCGATCCGACACCGACACGGATGTTACAATGTGTTCGTCTGTCAGTGTCGTGTTACTTGTTGGGAAAGCTCCGTAACTTTATATGTTAGAAAATATGCAAGAATTTAATATATTTATATTTGTTTTGAGGCCAGTCGTGGCGTAGAGGCAAGACTGTGAATGCGAGAGGTTGTTAGTTCGATTTCCACTCGGGGAAGTGAAACATTCAATATGTTAATAATATTAGTATATTATTAATGTAGCGTAGCGCCGTAGTTTCACGCAGTATCCCGCACACAGCAGAGTAGGCAGAGGGAACCTAGTGTTAAGACACTCCGTTCCTAACTTTCCGCCGAATTTTGGAGGCATTGCGTATTGAGTGGCGGAACTCAGCGCCGCGCTTTTATAATTTGATTTAATTAAATTTTAATTAATGTAGCTTAGCACCATAGCGTTTCACTTTCTCGAGTATATAGTAAACATATTTTTATATATTTATGTATATTATACATAAATATATAGAAATTTTCCTTGCTCTGGTTGCTTCCTGAATTCTGTGGAAAGTGAGGAACGCAAGCTTAATTGAAACGTAATTGAAACGTACACTATGTTTCCAGGTTCCCTATGCTTACCCTGTGTGTGTGTGTACCCAGAATACAGCGTGAAGATAAAAAATATACATTTTATTTTCTTATCTTATGCATATAGCTGAGATAAATAATCCCACAACTATCGCAAGTACACCTAAATATGATACCACTGTGCCATTATGGTGATTCAATGGAATATTTGTGGAATTTGTACTCACAGTCATTGTGTAATAACTAAGAGTTGTGACACACTATGTGTCACACATGACACATTCTAAGTGGCCGAGGTAACTCTGACAGCAGTCGAACGACTAACATACTATAATATAATTCTATAATCTCTATAATATTCTTCTATAAATGAGATATCAGTAGATATATAAAGTCATTCATATGATAATTAGAGAGAATATTCATTAAACAAAAAACCAATCAAGTTGCCTTATTTGGTAACATATAGACTTTTTCTCTCCTTTTTATAACACGTGTTCAACATGATTATTCATGAAAGGTCATTATGTATTATGATGTCACTGTTGGGCGTTGCCGACGTTGCGTAAGCTTGCCTCGAATTTACCTACATCTTATGAATTTATATTCATTTATATTTATAAAGCACTGGCACAGGCCAGTCGTGGCGTAGGAGTACAAAACGACTGTAAGCAGGCAGGTTGTGGTTTCGATTCCTACTCGAGGAAATGAAATGTGTAAATGTTTTCATTTTCTCATTGAGTGGCGGAATTCAACGCCGCGCTTTGCCTCGTTACCAGAGCAAGGAAATGAAATATTTAATATTTTTATTATGTCAAAAGAAATATGTCTTACACATGTAAAAGTTAGATACCTTTACAGGGTCTTATCTACAGAAATTTTTAATAGGGGTTGAGAGCTTTAGCACCAGACGATTTTGGGGTGGGCGTGGACCACCAGGCCTCCCCTATTTCTACATCTATGGGGGTAAGAAATATAGAACCATTTTGGTATCTTTTAGACATCAAAAACCAAAGTTTATTGCACTGATTACCTCACCGTTCAATCGTCGTATCAATATTTGTATTCAATATTGACTCTGTGCTAGCGAGAATCGAGTCTTGTTTTACCGTTTATGCTACATTTAAAGCATTACAACTCTTATTTCTAAATACATAAGATATATAATAGAATATATCTTATTTAGTGATAATTCGTATGTTTGTCAGTTGTTAACAAAACGACTGCATTTCCCGATAAATATGTAAAGATTTCTTTGTGCTCACACGATAGGTTCTACGAATTGGTACCTGTATGAATATGTACATGCATATGGATGCCTTAACGTCACTTAAACACTAATTTTCGTCTCTGAGTGCTGCTAGTAATTTAATACAGATTAGTATGGTTGAGAAATATTATTTAGCTGTCATTGAAAAAAAAATATTGCGTATTTTACAAAATTCTGTTTTATTTTTTAATATTTACTCTAAACCTTAACTTACATTAACCATTTTTTAACATATCCTAATCGAATACACATTTTCGTAACATTGGTAATTTTCACACTTTGATTTTTTAACGTGATTGGATTTTCTTGTAGTTTTCATAGAATATTTTACAAAAGTTTAAATATATGTAAAGAAACAGGTATATTCAAAACAAATGCTAACAACATAAATAAGTTGTAACAAGCGTATAAAAATTTCGACGTAGCTTGGCGAGAACGCATGGCTTAGTGGTCAGAGCGCCTGGTCGGTTTCCAGGAGGCGCGGGTTCGAGTCCCGCTGC